>JANHGL010003692.1:0-43904 GCA_024611195.1 Ceyx melanurus | reverse complement strand
TGGAAACAGCCCCTCTCCACCTTTCCCTGGCTGCTAAAGCACCCGCGGAGCAGCTGGCTGATCGGTGTGCGCTCGGATTTGGCCCGAATGGCTGCTAACTTTTGTTTGCAAGGGTTAATTTTGGCAGTTTTACTCGTTTCTCTGTTCAGTTGTTGCCATTTTTTATAATGTTGAAATCTCTGGCTATAGTTTATGTAGAGGCTTAGGTTGCATAGTTGCACTAACATCAGGCTGTACAGTGACTGCAGTTGTTTGTGGGCTTCGTAAGGTTATTTTATAAACCACCTCATCTCAGGACATTTGTTGTCACTGTACCCACCACTGAGCAGAAAAACAGTCTGACACCCTGCCTTCAGTGGGAGGGGGTGCACTGCAGGGGCAGTGAGACTTGGCCCATTTCAGTTGTCACAAGCATCATTTATTTTCCCTCCCTCTTCACCAAGGATTTTTAATGTAAGAGCCAAGACAGGCATTTACAACTTTTTTTCCCAGGGCTGAACTTCATATTTCAACGTGAAATTTTTAATCCAACAGTAACGCCCGGGTGTTTCCTGGTCCTCCAGGGACTGCTGGTGTGTGTTTCTCCAAAAATGGTGTGCCTGTTGCAACCAATTGTTCTCTAAAGTTCAAGCTCTAGGTGTCTTGTTCACCACAAAATAAACCTTGACAGTACTCCGGCTGCTTCCGTGATGAAAATGTTTGCTGTCACCTTAATGAATGCACTGCCTTCTAAGTTCTTTGTAGTATTCCATCTACCTGCCTCCACCCTTGTATTTTCTCTGCTCTTCTCTTTGGGTGCTGAACCCTCTGGATGGATCTGCATGTGCACTGCACCAGCCACAAAAGGCTGCTGCTACGTAAACAAAACTCATCAAAACTTGAGAGCACTCCAACCCCAACTGGCCTGGTATGTCATCCCTTTTCTTCCAGTAGGTGCCAGGGCAGGGTCTGTACCCCCCTCCTCATGCCCCTTGTTGGTAGCAGTTCCCTGCCCACTCGCAGTTTGATGCTGTGCCCAGGCAAAGCCTAGAGGTCCCTGAATGTGTTGCATGCGTGAATAATTTTAGCTCTAATAGTCTCTCCTGTCTAGTTTGAACCAGTTTTGTGCCTCCAAGAACAACTCAGGCAGGATCCCATGGAAGTTCTCACTACCATGGGTATTCTCAGGTCTCTGTCAGGAAGGGCGTAGGAATCTCTCCAGGCTATTACATCAGCCTCATAAATGACTCACCCTGGATGTCTGCACTTTCTGTTACTGGTGAGGAGACATCTGGGTTGGACAGCTTTGGTCAGTCTCATCTTTCCTGGGGGCAAAAGGAAGACTGAGCCAGCTTGTGGGGTAACCCCAGTGGGTTCAGTAGGGTGCATCAGTGTCCCAGAGGATGGCTGTATCATGTATTGTTGTCTACATTGTTAGAATAAAAATAAGAATCAGATATTTTTTCCTTCATCTTCTGTGACACACCACCCCCTACCATCTATCTTTTTGTTCATCTGCTGAAGTCTTGGTGTTTGTGCCAGTGACACTACAACAAAGTCTTTTTCAACCTGTCCCATTGCTCATTCCAGAAGGTTGTGCCAATTCACTTATAACCCCATAATATCAGAAAATGAGGTCTAGGCTTTCTTTTTTTCTTTGTAGTGCTATGGTCTCTTCTTTTTTTCCAGCATCTGTTGGTTTGTTCCTCCTGAACTTTTATTTATTTACTTGTTTTCTCCTGAAATTTTGAGGATCTATTTTGAGGATCTATGCTCTTTCTGGGTGTGTTTCTCTTGTGTTTTAGTTAGACCTTTTGTATTTGTGTTTTTTGTATTTGTTTTCAGTTTTTGAGCAGATGAGGTCCTGATAGACAGCATATGAAATAATTTGGTAATACACAGTGAGTGATGTCAGTTGGTCTTGAAGGTGGCTACCTTCAAAAGAAGCAATATACAAGTGTCATCATATCCACTCCAACTGGACAGAAAAGACTGTGGATTAAGTGCAGCCAGTTCCTAGATTCATTACTGACATCAGTTCAAGGGGAAAAAAAATAAAGCCAGGAAAAGGGAAAATGGGCTGTAGGCTGCCATCCAGCTGCCTGGGCACATGCCTGTGAGTGGTGAACTGCAGCCCCCCAGACCCATCTGTCAAGGATTATTCACAACATGTAGATGAGTCTCAGGCTGGACACCATTGCACAGCACAACCCAGCTGTGTGTCTGATGTTTGCCATATTAATAGAACTGCAAAGCACCTAATGTGGCAGGGGGGAAGACTTAAAAATGGAGAAAATTGAATATTAAAATAATAGCAAAAACTTTGGGTTTTAGAAGTCACTGGAGATTGATAGTATGAAAAGGTAAGGAAGGGCTGTTTTGAAATGTTCTGTGCCACGTGGGGAAAAAGCAAATTAAACCAGATAGAAAGGCATATGGAGGGAGGAGGGAGTGGTGGCCTCGTACAGTCTATGGAAAGGGCTCAGGAGAGCCAGGAGGGGAAGTGTCACTGAAGAAATGGAACAAAAGGTGGTTTTGAAATGAAGGAAGCTACAGGACTCATTTGAAGGAAAGGAGAGAAAGTGTCGTGCATATTATTTATTTTTTTTCCAAATGATTTTACCTCATTTGCTTTTCAAACACAAGGGTGATTCTCTAAAGCAGGCAGAAACTCTCATTTTCATTGCTTGCTGTTTCCAGACTCCCTGGAAACCCCTCAAGATCAGGCTTTCACAGTAATTCAGTACATCTGCTTCTGGCCCCAAACCCCATCCATGAGCCTGGGAGAGGTTTGGCGCTGCTCCGGGCAGCTGCTGGGACAGCATGCAGACATGAAACCAGAGCCTAATACCCTGGAGCACATGAAAAGGTTGGGCTCTGGCTTGCAGAGTGGGCTGAAGAAAGGTTGATGCCAATTCTGGTTATATTCAGATGGATTACTCTATCAGTTAGTGGCCTTTCTGCTGTCAGTGTTTCTGAAAGGTGCAAGCACCCTTTAACAGGCAGTTTTCAGCACTGCAGTCCTAGTGGAAGAAGTTATTTAGGATGATGGAAATTGGTAGCTCACCCTAGAAATTCTTGTGCAGTGCCCTTCAAATGAAGCAGATGTTAGAGCTACATGTGTGTTTATAGAATAATCAGGCAAACTCTAAGCACTGAACTTTTGGGTTTGTAATTCTTGCAGAATAAGAAGCCTTTTCATGGGAAATATACTGAGTTGGTAATTTTCACTAAAAAATTTCTCATATACTGACCAGAAAGCCTTCATGAGAACATGATAACATGTGGAATACATGCCCAAATAATGCTCTTCAGCTGCTTTACTGTGCATGTTTTTACCCTCAGTGAGTGTTAAGTGCAGGAAGTGGCAATGGGAAGAATTTGTGGATTGTAACCTGTCTTCCCAGGGTGACCTGAAGACTTAAAAATATATATGATGTAATTAAAAATTACTTTGAAAATGGTCATTTCCTTCCTGGTTCCTGAATTATTTGGCACTATTATCCAGACCATTCACCATGGGAGAATGCTGTGGTTACATGATGTGATTTGCCAGGGCACTGTTCCCTCTCAGGGGTAAAATGAGTATAGGGAAAGCATTGCCCTTCTGACAATGCAGCAAGTACCTGTGGGATGCTGTTCCCAGCACATGGGGAGACACCTTGTTAAGCTCTTCAGCTGCTCAGTCTTCCACCTTCTGGCTTCTCCAGCATGAGATTTGACAGGGTTTGTGATCATTTGGCCTAAATTACATTGACCTTTAAGAAATGGCCAGGGAATTGTTAGTGTGTGGGACTTAGGAATCAAAATGCCTTCTAAATTATTTGGGATTTGTCAATCTAACGCTCACATCCCTTCAAAAATCCTGGTGTTAGATTTCACTAAGAGCAAATTGATTTTTCCTAGAACCATGAAACAATGGAGGCTGAAAGTGACCTCTGGAGGTCTCCATCTTCAACTGCCTGCTGGAGGCAGGTAATTTTAATTGTCAAACAGCCCTTGGCATAGTGCTGAAGTGGGGGAGAGCTCAGGAACCCTGAGAAGACTACAGTGAGATTTCCATGAGGCACTAAGAATAGTCATAAATAATTAACTGATACTAACTTTCAAATGGTCCTCCCTGGTCTGAGCTGTTGAGCCCTCCTCCAGGGTCTGCTGCTATATAAAGGTGTTTTTGCTATCTTCTGTTCACACCAGAATGGTGTTGAGAGTTTGTACTGGTGCTAACTGCTGCAGGTTACCATTTGAAGTTGCAGTTGTACAGCAGCACTTAGGAAAGCTGTTTGGAGACAGAGATTTTCCCTTGAGTCCTGGGGTCATTTAGAACTGTGGCATAAACACGCTGTACAACTGCTACTTCAGGCACTGATTCCAAATGAGAGATTGAGACTTTTATGACATTATCTCTTTCATTATATTCCATTGTTATTCTCTGCTTCATTATTAGCTTGACTTTTCTTTCCCATTTCTAATTCTTTCCCAGCTTTTCTCTGCAAAAGAAAAAAAGCAGCTCCTTTCTCAGTTGCCATGACCAGCTGTCATATTTCTGTCCTTTCCTTTCTGGTCCCACACTCCTGCTCCCTCCACTACAGATCTATGCCAAGGGCTTTGTGGTGCTCTGGCTGTGTCTGGGCTGGAGGTGTGGACACATGCTCAGTGTCCCCATCCTGCACTGGGTAAAGTACCCAGATGTGTCTGAAAGAGCATCTGCTACTTTTAACACATCAAGGTACTCATTCAGTGTGTAGGCTGCAGCCCTGCACATGGCCCATGGCTGATGGAGCAGCTTTGTGGACATAGTCATTCCCAGTGGAGACACATTCAGGTGATGCTTATTCATTGGTCCTGGGATGTAGTGGGTGGAAGTAGGTGCTCTTTGACATCCCAAGTTTAACAGAAGGACAACCAGGGAATACTCCCTTTTTTATTATTATTTTTTTTTCCCCTCCCAATTTCAAAGTGTGTGCTGCTTACTAATGTAAATGAAGAACAAAATGGAGCAAAGCCTGTGATGAAATATTTAAGTTCTTCACATCTTACTTTTTTTCATCTCTGTACCTCCAAGGGACAACACACTATCTGAGTCTCACTTTGTAGTGCCAGATATCAGCAGTATTTTGTCTCTGCTTGTAGTACCTCCTCAGCCTCCAGCTATGTGCTGCTGCCAGCTGAGGCTCCCGTGCAGGGGGAGCGAGTGCCCGGTGTTAATCCCAGCACGCTCGGAGCACAACCACTTGTTACCAGAAGCCTGAATTAATCAGCTTGGAAAATTTATTAGCTTAGTGAGGAATGACAGTGACCCAGAGAGTGAACTCTGGCAGGGGGGCAGTTGGGCTTCTGCTTGTCCCTAGGAGAACCTGCTTTACACAGGAAAAAAAAACCTGCATCAAATGGCATCACTGAATGTGGGGACTTCTAGAGGGCTATGAAATTTTGAGTATTAAGGTTAGATTTCCAGAAGCATCTATTTCTTCTCCATCCTCAGTCCCTCTGGAAAGTCACTGGAGAGCATTTTACTGCTCCAGATCTTTCAGTAGGTGAAAGAGAGTCTGAACAGGCACACATCTCTCTGGAATGATGAGTTTTTAGGGGACTACAATGGATGCAGAGGACCTCATAGCTTCTGCTACCTATAACTCTGTTGCTCTGACCCTTTTCTTTGGCAAAGCTGTCCAAAGACTTTAGAAGCCAGGTTTAATGAACGTATATGGACTCCCTTTTTCATGCAAGCATGGTAAGATGGAAGAAAGCAAATTGTACCTTCCAGACCCATTTTCTGGCAAGTCACAGAAGCAATTCAGAATGAGTCTGAATAGTCCTGAACCTGAGATTTTTACTTCTGATGTCTACGAGATCTTTTAATTGGTGAAGGTGTCTTGTGTCTATATATGTGCACAACTGCAAGTATTGCAAAAAGGCTTTGCATTCAAGGCTATTGGAGATGACATGCCACACAGTACAACTGGATGCCATCTCTCACATCAGTGGCCACGGTGCAGGCAGACCCCCGCATACTGTTTCTGAACTGGGGAGTGACCCTTACAGCCAAATGGAAGATCATCCTGCAGCTGCTCCTCAGGCCATCTTTTGCATCTGGCCCTGAGGAGGCCAGAACAGCTCCCAGACATCTGTCAGGCAAAGAGTTTTCTGCACTTAATCTGGAGAAACGAACTGCAAAAGCCAAAAGGAGAAAATGAGTTTGCTGGGATTCATGTACTACCAGGAAACATGAGAATCTGAGAATTACAGAGGGGAAGAAAGAACAGAGACGTTAAGTTCCTAGTCCTAGTCTTTTTCTGTGCTACTGCACCAGGATGAAAACCCACTGTGACAAATGGACAGCTGAAATAAGAAATGTCACTATGCTGGGCTGCTCTATTACAAAAACATGTCTGGGTAGGTAAAACAAAGACATGTGGCTCCCTTACATTAAAAATGATCCAGCTTTCACCTTCAAGGTACAGTATTTTATAGATCTGTGATTTTTCAAATAAGCTAGCTTTTTTTTTCTTTCTATATAAACATGAATTTAAAAGCAGTGAGTAAAACTATCTAGGGCTAATTCATTCCTGAAGATTTTTTTTTCAGGAGCTGCAGTCTTCATTATCTGAATTTTCTATTAGTTGCTGGAAGGTGAGCGTTTCTTAGAGAAACTATCACATGAGAAAATGAATAACACATAATAGAAAACTAGGGAGGAAAAAAAAAAGTCTCTGACCTTCCCCTCAAATGAAGCTTCATAGCTGAAAAAAGCAAGCCCTGGTAACAGCTTCAGGTCTGCTCAATTGCTTCTGTAATGTTATCATGGATTTTGAGCTTGAACACATGGTTGTATTACTTAGTGGTCTGAGCTTCAAGGTGTTCATCTCCATTTCCACTGTGGCAGTGATAGCCTCACCTGCACAGAGTCTGGCAATGTTATGAACTGAGCTCTGTGGAGGCCCTGGGAATCATGCCTGACACGGACAGTGTGGGCAGCACGCTGCCTGCAATGCCAGTGTCAGGTAGAGAGCAGGGCATCAGCAGTCTGTCTGTGCTGCTGGTGTTGGTCAAGGGGCAGGGTGGCAAGAGGCAAGGTGTCAACAAGCCTGTTGAAATACTATAGATGTGTGGCATAAAGAGTGCCTTTCATGCTCAGGATACTGCCAAGCACTTTGCACCATGCAACATTTAGTCTTGGTGGGGAAGGGACCCTGTACACAAACAGTAGAGCAGAGCACACTGAGCAGTGCTTGACAAGGAAAATTCAGTGTACAATAATGAAAACATAGCTCAGCAAAAGGGAGTAGGATGTCAATTTGAGCAGCAGAGAAACAGGTGACATTCTGGTATAACAGCTCACACAGGCACTCGGGTACTTTGATACTGTGTCAGGTTGTGTCTGTGGTTGCATGGTGGTGGATGGATGGGTTGCCAGGAAGGGGATAGGCATATGGGTATGCGAGTCCTGAGGATTTCTAATGGCAAATAATATTAATATTCTTATTGCATTAATGCAGTTATTAATATAATATTGATATAATGTATATTAAGTTGTTCTATTACTATTGAGCAGGCAAGTGAGAGCTGGAAGTACAGGTTATCACCTCCTCATCCTGCTATGTTATGCAAACTGATAGGAAAATTTTTACTTCATTCACATAATAATACATTGAATAACATCTCATGCACTCAGGTCATGATCATACACCCAGCTCAGGTGGGTCTAAATTAGCTACTGTCATACACAGCAGCCAAGTTTGAGGAGAGGCCAATGTCTGACTGGAATCTGATTTTGTCCTGCCCCTGGCTCTGCAGCGGGGCATCTGCAGCCTGCAGCTTCCGTGTTCTGCCTGGAAGGGAGCAATGTTTCCACTATCCCCATAGGTAGCTGTGGGAATTAATGGATGTTTACAGGGTATTTGGGAGCTACAAAGGCTGGGTGCTGAGATGAGCATGGTGAATTATGCAAAGCTGATAGGCAGTTAAAGAAATGGAAGAAAATTAATTGAAACCTCTGTTAGAAAACTCCAGCCTGACCCAGAAAGCAAATATCTTCCAAACTTCACATGCTCTCGGGCAGTTCCACTGAAAACATTGACTGCAAATGCTGCTGTGTTTTGTATTAATCCTCAAGGCAAAAGCAAGGTCACTGCTGCAGAAAAAAGTGGTAGCATTTTCATTTTAAAACAAGCCTACGGCTTATTGAATTTTGCTCTAATTAGGAGGTCTTTTTTTGTCTCTATTCTCCTCTCCTCCACATGCTGTGAGGTCGGTTTGTTTTCCTTGGCCTTGAAGTGGGAGAAAAACTTTTGTGGGAGCTTTTCAAACTTTGTGGGTCTTTTACTTCTGGCTTATGTGTGACAGTTGTGCATGGCTTGCAGATAGCAGGCTGTGAGATGTCACTATGTGGTTTAGGAGCCCCTGAGAAGATGTGTCCTACTTCCCTTTGTGCTTCTCTCTGGACCACGGCCCCTCATTTCTCTGGTGTTACCAACTGTTGATGGCTCCCAGAGAAGGGTCTCCAGTTCCCCCCATGGGCTGTCAGGGTTCCAAGGCAGTTGTGGAAGCTCTGTGATTCAGGAAATTCTTTGGGTGAATTTTGGCCTTCAGGGCTCAAAGTTTAAAAACAATATCTTGATAATCAGGGATCAGTCATCAAAGGCCAAAGGAAAGCAACTTTCTGGATGGCTGCAGGTTGTGGAATTACCTGCTGCCACAAGGTAAAACTTTCTCTGTGGTGATTAGAGTCACTGCACTGGCGGATGGAAAACTGGGTTTCACCTCTGTGTCAGAAACACAGTTATGAAGAATTGTGCTTACATCACCCCAGGTCTCAGGGTGAACACAATGGTCATGGGACACAGTTCTGTGTTTATGGGTGTTTTGGGGTATTTCTTCTCAGGACTGGAGCTAGTGCGTGGCTGGATGTCCTTGGAAAAGCAGGGCAGGAGCAGGGCTCACTGCAGCCTATGTGGAGGGCACATGGGCGATGACTGCACATGTCTGTTTACTGATACTGGGTGTGATGACTTCTTGTTTGAGTGGAGATGGATTGTACACTGCATTAATCATACTGATTGATAAATTGAATATAACACCCAGCCAAGCATCTAGGGAGGTGTCTCACATTTCTGTCTATGCTACTTCTCTCAGCCAAGAATGAACTCTGAAAACTAGGAAGAGGCTCCTTTTTGGCTACCACAGTGTGATTATTTTCTATTGCTTTTTAATTTCCTCTGCCCCTTGCCCCATTAACACTAGATAAGTGTGTGAGGAAGATAAAAATCAGCTTACAACTTTATGGTCATTTGATTGGAAGAAAAACAACAGTGTTGAGCATAGCTGGCTCAAGCTTGCACAAGACCTTTAAAAAATTTACTAAATAGTTCATAAAACCTGCCAGAATAGCCCCTTAAAACTGCAGAGGCAAGAGCCTCGGGGGGAGATCTCCCTGCTCCACTCAGTGCCAGCCCAGCTGCACAGCTCTGATCCACATGCAGTTCCTTTCTATCTGCAGGAAATTTAACTATGATATTTATAGGCATCAGCATCTCTGAAGTCCTTTGATCCATTCTTTCTAACTGAAAAAGTTGTGCTTTGAAAGAAAGCACCATCTTCATCTTTTCAATGGTAGAGAGAAATGCCAAGATGCCAACTTTCCAAATGCTTCTGATGCCTTTATGGCTTATTTTAACTTCTGAGGGCCTGATCCAGAAGCAAACATGGAGGAGGAAAGCAGCAGCAGCAAACACACCCCTGTAGCACCAGGCTCTGAGGTTATCACAAATAGTGCCATTTAGAACATTAAATCCTTGTCGGAGCCCATCTAATGTAAATACATTTGTGCCAAGCCTGCTCACCCTCTCACCAGCATATTAATGATGTGCCAGCTCCTGACAAAGAGAATGTTTTGTGTGCTGAGCACCGTTATTAACTCTGACTGACAAATGGATTTCTAATCCAATGTATGTCACACATGGATCACAAGAGCTTTGAAGTCAAACGCATTCTTGGGAGCTGAGTGACTTTTGTTACAGCACAGAATTAAAGTGGGGAGTTTTGAAGTCCCCTGCTGTTGGATGGCACTCAGAGATTGATAAGTAGCAGGGGAGGGTGCCTTGCTATCACTGGAGATGCTGATGACTTTGGGAGTAGAAAGCTGTGCTGAGAAGCTGCAGCTTAGCTAGGGTTGGGGTGCTGTGAGTGGGGATATGAAGCAGCACAGTGCCAGATCCAAGAGCCACCCTCAGAGAAGAAAATAGCACAGCCCTTTCTGAAATACCTTGTGTAAAGCCTGTGAGACCATCTTCTCTGAGTGTGGATGAAACTGAATTTCTTGAACTATGGCGCTGCCAAGTGCATAGGAACACAGGCTCTCCATCCCTATCAAATAGTTCATTTACACCTCTTCTGTGCCCCTGTAAGCCCATGCCACATGCAACTCCTTTGTCTGTTTCTAAAAGGAAGCATGGACTTGAAGAGCGTGTCCAGCAGGTTGAGGGATGATGAGCAAATCATCCCTTCATATCAAGAGTGTAGCATGAGAAACCTTTATGAAATCATTGTCCTGTTGGTACAATCAAACCACAGTATGGCTGCAAGAGCCTGACAATTAGGAGCAATCACTTTACTGATGAGCTTGTGCAGGACCAGGGACTGCTTGTGTTCTTTTGAGTTGAAGCACACTTGAAGATAAAAACCATATAAATATATCTATATTTCTATCTCAGCAGCACCCACAAACTTGACATAATAACTTGGTGCAGTTTTTTCAAGGTGGCAGTATCTCCTGCAGCCCAACTTAATCCATATGAACTCTACCATAGGAAAGACATTTGGAAGTTCAAATTATTTGTTAATTCGGTGTGTTTATTTAAACTGGCTGGTGTGTTCCTCAAACAGGTAATTTAGCATTAAAAAAATAAAAATAATCTTATTGCTTCATGGTGCTTTGAATGGTTCCAGGTGAAAACTAGTCTGTTGGTCTTTTGCCTTTCTCATTTGAATGCAATGGACACCTTACAAATTAATGGCTAAGGTCAAGGTATTTAATTTATGATCCAAGATGTACTTCTATATAATGTCTAATTAAGATAATTCATGATCTAGCACATGGTGCCTAGCTTAGTCTTGGCACTGCAAGCCTTTAATAAACATTTTAATAGTAATAATTGCCACCATCAGCAATTATTTTCAGGAAAGCAGCTAGTTTCAGTCAGCAGAGGAAATCTGAAGTGTGTGGAACACCCATCCTGTCTTTTTAAAAGACTGACAAAAGCAGCTACGTGGCAGTGTGACAAATGCTCAGCTTCACTTTGCAGGAGTGGTGGTGAGGTGAAGCTGAGAAGCCAACTCCTCCACCGGCAGATCCAGAGGAAGCTGTGAAGCACGCTGCCAGCCCAGAACTGCAGGACAGGCTGCTTTTGGAATATGAGGATGTGAGAGGCTCTTAGGGTGCTGCATGCACAAAATCATCCATGCTGGAGTTGTGCCTGAGATGCAATAGCTGCCTGTGTTGACTGCAGGCTCCCAGCTGGGGTGACAGCCAGCACCCTGCCACGCTGCTGGCGATGCTCTGCCAAACTCGGAGGGGGCTGCAGTTGTTTATGCCAGAATCACCTCCATCTTTCATTCCTGAAAGATGGAAAATACTGGACCCTCATCCAAAAATTCAGAATTTAGTGTAGGGTTGTTGTCAAATGCTGTAATTAGACGCAGAGCTGCAGATAAGGAATAAAATACACCATTATTTGTTTGTTAAATTAACTTTTCCACCCTAGCCCTGCGACGCTCACTGGGAAGACATCACTTGTAATTTTTTTCCCTGTGCACTCAGCGTGGTTCCATCTTACAGGCTTTTTAGCACTGAATTAATTACTACATTAATGGATGTCTCTAGTCTATTAGTAAATGAAGACCTGATGCTAATTCTTTTTGGGAAAAGTGGAGGGGAGTCTATTTAACACCGAATCAGTTTGTTGCCAGTGGACTCTAGATGTTCAAAGGCAAGAAGAGAAGTACATCAAAGATGCTTTAATTTGAAAAGCAGAAGGGGAGCTGATCTCAAGGCTCTCTGTGTTACAGACCATACAGCAGCAGATAAATTAGCTCTGAATTTGCTATCAACCACCTCCCAAGGGAGTGAGTAGGATGAACTTGTTCCACCAGATGTTTTCTTCAAATAGCACCTGACCATTCAGGTGTTAACCAGGTTGTTTTATTTAGAGCTTGGTAGGATACACATAAACTTAAATGGGTGAGGTTGCTTTTGCCCACTCTCCAAACCTGACAGGCAATTTTGACATTCATCCTTGAACTCTCAAATAAATTTTGTTGAACCCCAGAATCACAAGGGCAAGGAAAACAAAGGCCACGAGTCAACACAATACTTTTACCATTGTCACAAGTCTGCTCTGAGACTGCCTGAATCCTGAATTTGTCTCAACATGTCAGAAGTGCCTCTGCTCTAGGTAGCCCCATCATCTTGGTGCATTTTGAGCTGGCTGCAGTGAGCAAGGGTGGAGGAGGTGTGCCCAGGTTTGCTGCCCTCTCTGCAGCCCCAGCAGCCACCTTGTCAGCTCGCCCCGTGCCGCTACCGTGTAACGTGGTATTCACCAGGGTCGCATTGCTTCCTGTTCTGGAGATATAAATAACAGCTGTGTGTTCAAACCTGATAACTCTTGACTCCTGCCTGAGCATTACTGCATTTTCAGCACTATAAATACAAGCCACGCTTATGCATTTTGCCTTTAATAGTATACAAAAATGAAATTTGCTCCACAAGGGATACAATCACAGACCAAAAACCATTCATGTGGCTTTTTCCTCTCTGCTGGCAAAAATGTAGGAGGTAATTATGCTGGAAAACCCAAAGGAAAGAGAATTCAGACATCCAATTGTGGAGTGGCATGGAAAATATCTCCATGACAACAGAAATTTACAGCATTTCAATTTTAATATATCAAAGGATAAGGGTAATTTCACAGCCACTATACAGAAGATATACCACTTTTTCTTTCTCTTGATAGTCCCTAGATTAAATGGAAGCCATGTTAATGTGGTCCCAGATGTGAAAATAAAAACAGGATTATGAAACCTAAAAGTTCTCAATGCAAATAGATCAGCAAGATGAAAACTTGCTCTGCTGCATTGGACAAACATTTGGGTCGTTTTTTTTGGTGAGATGCTGCAGTACCTCACTGTGATTTCTTTGCACATTTCAACCTGATGTACCTAGATACTAACATAGGGCTCAGCATGGTGCATGTAGCATAGGAAGGCACCAGTTCCTATCCTGATCAGCACAGTCCAACTCTTGGAGAGATTATCACTGTTATCTTTTGATATTACTGTGTTATATCCCGTTAATAAATTCCAGGGTGAGAAAGGAAGAAGGGAAAAGAGGGGTTTGGAGATCATGGATAGATATTCAAAAGTCTCACCTTCATTCTCTGCTCATAACAAGCAGGAGTATTATGCTTCCATTTGAAATACTGTATTCAAAGTATTTTGTAAATGTATCCACAAGCACGAATGTCTTGTGTAGAAAATATAGTATTGAGTAGGGAATTAATCAGGCATCATAGATATTTCATTAATGATTCCACTAAATTTAATCTTTTTGTGGTATAAGTTAAAAACCTAAACTTAAGTATGATAGTATTGACTGTTGGCAATATTTACTTTTTAAAAAATAAAATCCTAACAGGAAACACATCCCTTTTGATTAGATTCAATAGGATGCTCCTGTACATCAAAGAGCATCTCACTATTCTGCATACGAAGAGCTCCCCTGCTCTCATGCTCACATACTCCAACACATCTTGCACAGCTCTTTCCAACCAGCCATGGGGAAACAGGCTGTCTATAAACTCATGAAAATGGCTGGGGGAGGAATCACTGCAGCCTCTTTGTTTGCTTTTTGTAATACAATATGGGAAGTGCTAATAGGATTAGCCTTTTGTGATGAGTGATTAATGATCTATTAAAGTCAAATGTTAATAGGCAGCATGGAATCCAGTGGATCTAATTTTAACTTTACCAAACGTGTGGAGCTTTGAGAGCCCTTTCCCACAAAGCAAGGGTGGGATGGTGAAAGAGCAGAGCCCAAGGCTGCCACTCTTGAAATCTTCCCATTTTTCCTGTCAGAAAGTGACCTGCAGCACCTGGAAGGGGAAAACTGCCAAGTTTTGCACATTCTCTGTATAGTTCTGTCCAGCCCTAAAACTGTCCAGAGTTCCAATGAATCTGCAGGGCTGGGAGTGTGAGGACCTAAGTTAGAGCAGGACAAGAGCTGAAGAGAGCAAAGAAAGCTGATACCTACTCTGCAGCATCCTGGGTTCTAGCTCTGCAGAGCATCTTGGCTGACTTTGTCCTCTGGCCATTTCAATCTTGAGAAAAGCCTTGGAAATTCCTTTACTAAAAAATTATTTAAATGAAAAGCAAGCCCAAACCCAAATGTGTTGTGTGGGAAGGAAGGAGCTGAGAACATGGACAGAAAGAGCAGACAGCATGGAGGGAAAATTGGTCATGGAGGGAAAATTGGTAAAAGCAGACAAAGGAATTTGAAACACACAACTAATAAATTAATTGGATAAGCAGTAGGGCCAAAAAAGAAACAAGAGCTGAGATCTGTGTCCTGCAACAATGCTTTCAAAACTACTCAGATTAAAGGAGAAAGTAAAGATCAGACGAGCTAATTTAAGCAGATGCCAGGCTCAAAACATAATGTGGACCTTAATTACTTATTTTTACTCTTCTTTCTCTTCCTCACTAAGTGAATTTCCCAGACAGTATTTTTGAGTTTTGCCAGACAGGAACCCAACTGCACATTTCAATCAAGGGATTTGGCAGCCTCTTCCTCCTTGCCACGTTCTTCTTTCCATTTTTCCTTAGATTTAATTATTTTCCAGCCTGGCTTTCTGTCTGCTCCCAGACTGGATAAAAAATATTTCTGAATAAATGGGGGAATGGCTTGGATGCTGGTAAGTCCCTGCAGTGCTGTCAGTCAAGGTGATGCCTTTTTCAGCCAGCTTAATGCTCCTTGACTTTACTCATTACATCCCCTTGATTGTAGACAAAGGTCCTGCCAGTGGTTCTGTCATACCCAATTTCAGGAAGCTTTTAGGAGCACTTAGCAACATTTCCATGCTCACATTTGAGCTTTGATGTTCTTCCTTGACATGGGTGGCTTTTGAACTTTGGAGTAGTTTCGGAGGAGTTCAGTTCCCCTGGGTGCAGCACCCCAAGGCTCTGGGCTAGATTTTCTGCCTTCCAGCACAAGTTTTCAAGAAGCCAAGGAAAATCTCATAAACCTGTCAGAAAAGCTTTGTCCCAAGTGCAAGATAGGAAGAAGTTTTATTTTTCTCAAGCTACCCTAAGTGGTAAAAAAAGGAATGTCAGTGTGGTGGCAAGAGCGCCTGCAAGTGCAGATGCAATCTGTGGCTTCTAGGGGAATTGGGAAATGGGGGAAAAGATACCAGAGGGCCTGAGATGTTGCAAAACATGATCTGTGCTTTTAGGTATGTCCATAGGTGTCTGCTGGGCTGGTGGAATACCACTTGCTCTGGAGAAAGCAGCTGTGGGGCTGCAGAGGGGGCTGAAGGAACAGGACAGTTTTCATCAGACTACTCAAGCACTCTCATGCTACTCTAATGTGTGTCTTTTATGGTGCTACTCGTGATGTGAAGCATAAGGAGCCGTGCCTTAGATGAGGCTTTATTTAGATTTTCCTTGTTATCCAGCTGGTTTTGCATAACAGACCAGAAACTGGGGCTGCCTCTTGTCAACTGCCCCTCCAGCTGACACTGGAAGGCTCTAATGTGTGCTGGACACCTGTAACCATTGAGGGATCATCTTAAGGAGCAGATATTTCAGCAGCACAGATCTCAGGCACACCCCTCAAGCTCTTAGTGACTTTTTTCTAAAAGAACTCCCCAAGTTCTTTTCTTGCACTGTAGGTTTGATAGTTGCAGCTGTGGGTCTCTTAGCAAGAACATGTGCTGTGATGGTTCAGTTCTTCTGAGCAATGTCCATTGCCCACACCAAACTCCAGTTTGAGTTTATTTTTATTTCATAAAATTTTTCAAGACCTTAAAGAGTCAACATGTCTCCGTGGGAGTAAATGGGAAATGTATGTCAAGTGTGGTACTACAGCAAATTACCTCTTTTAACAGAAGCATTCATTTAAACAGAGGTTCTGTATTGTAAATGAGTAATCAGTCCACTGATAAGATACAATAACTTGAGACCATAGAAAATATTCAAAGAAAGGCAGTGTTTTCCTTTTCTCTCACAAATGAGAAATAACACTCTTAGCAACTATAGCAACAGTAGGATTTGACTGGATAGAGGTCAGAGAGTACAAGCTGGTTTTCACTGCTGATTTTTAACATGCCATCCTCACAATTGGCTATTATTTGTGGTGTTAGGAGCCCTTTCCTGTGATTATATTTCATCTAGTGCTACAGCAGCACTGAATAATTAAAGCTGTCAGCAAAAAAATGAAGTATCCATATACCTTTGAGAACAACTCAAAATAATTTGATGTCCCAGTTACCTCGAGAAAATTACTAACAAAAGAAGCTATCCAGAGGGCAGAGAAGAACTCGCTTAGAGGGCATCCAAGTGTCTTTTCCACAGCAATTTGGTAGCAGTGGCAATGCTGCAGCTCCCTGGTAACCACACGTGCACAATGTGTGCACAATGCTAGGACTGCCCTAGCTTGGCAATATCCTCCGACAGAAATGTTATCTTGCTTCATTTTTTCATGATGTCTTTTTAGGTCATCTGCAGTGTAAACAAAATGTGTGCATTTGCAGTCTAGGGACAAAGAAAGATGTGTATCTATCAGCATATGGAGTGAACCTCTTGGCAGGACTATTCAGCTGTGGAGGAGAGGCTCTCGGGGTCAGTATGTCCTGTGCCCAAGAGTGCCCAAGGGGCTTGCCTGGGGCTCTGTGCTTCATCAGCACACAGCTCTGGGCTGGAGCCTGCAAAGGTTGGCTACTTTTTGCTTGGAGAAGCTCAAGGGGCTGCAGAAGCTGTGCCATGGGATTGCAACTCAAATCCCTGCTCCTGTCCCCATCTCTGCCTTGCATTTGTGTATATTTAGCTTGTGACTACTGCCCTTCTCTTCTTTCCTGCCATCCTTTAGGGTTTGATGTACTTAATTAGCTTATCAAGCCCTTACTGCAAGTCCATCTCCCTCTTTACAGATGCAAAGTACTTTATACATTAACATTTGATGCATTTTATGACCACCTAGTACATTGCATCTGCTGTGGGTTCAGTATTGGTTGACTTAGTATTGATGGGGATCATGAATAGCTCCCTGCCACGCTGGTACTCGCAGGGCATTTGTGTTAGCACTGGCATCTGGCTTGGACGTGTCCTCAGCACAACTGCAGTGTGCATGGTGAGAGCAAACACTGCCTGTGGAATGGGAATGGGAATGGGAATGGAATGGGAATGCTGCTCCTCCCTTCTGCCCTTCCTTTCTCTGGGGACTGCTCCCCATCAATACAACCTGCTAATCCATACGCTGCTAAGAACTGCTGGCTAAACCTTCAGCTCTTTAAAAAAAGGACATAATTTACTGCTTTTTCTCTGCTTTGCTCTCTTGTCCAACTTATCTTACTGTCTCTTGGCATTTAGCTGTTTGTGGGGGGTCTGTATGATAATGGTTATTAAGCTGTGTTCATATTGCATTGCTGCTTTGTACTGCATCCCCATAAGTCACTCCACTTGCCACTTGGACAGTAGATGCACAGAACATTATGGAAAGAAAATTCATCCTCCTGTGGTGGGAGTTTCTCAAACTGGCAGAAAATCAAGGCAATAAATCAAATGCATAAATATTCACATCAAGGCCTAAACCTGCAGGGCACACAGAAAGGCCACATATTGTTAAATCTCCCATT
Organism: Ceyx melanurus; assembly: GCA_024611195.1. NCBI lineage: Eukaryota > Metazoa > Chordata > Aves > Coraciiformes > Alcedinidae > Ceyx > Ceyx melanurus. The sequence goes on along the minus strand of JANHGL010003692.1, from coordinate 26,022 downwards.
ATTTATTGCTTTATCAGACAGAGGCATTATTGCAGTGTAAAGGATATATACTTTCCCCATCATGAGGAGAAAAGAACTGTACAGCATCAGCAAATCAGGATATAAATTGCTGAGATATACAAGACCTGATCCTAAGCCCACTGGAGCTGATGAAATACTCTCATGGCTGAGAAGTTGTGCTCCTGGTCACATTTTCCCCCCCTTCTCTCTTTCTTTCCAATTACCTAGAAGAAAATAAAAGCCTTAAGACATTACAGCTGGTGTTGTTTAAGGAAGTAGGAGTCAGCTTTTTGCTTGTGAATATGGATTATTTGAGGCAAAGGATGGACAGTGCATTGTTGATCAAATGTCCAGGCTGTGTCTTCACTTTGGGAACCTTCCAAACAGTTTAGGTACCGAGTGAGCCAACCTGCTGGCAGCTGCAGAACTCAAAAGAAAGGAGGTCCAAATTAATCTCTGCTGTTTGAAATGTGATTGATCTCAGGGGAAAGATTACAGCTGGCCATTTCTGCTTCAGAAATACAGTGGAAAGCACAGCTCTAAGCATCTCAGATCCCTCTGAAGTTTTTTCCCCCTGTGAACTCATGTAGTTTGGCCAGAAAGCAAAGGCAGGATCCTGGCGAGATGTCAGTCCTTGCCACGGGGAAAGTGGGAAAGACGATGCTTTTGCTTCATGCTCATAGTTTACAGGAAGAAAGTCTTTTCCCCAAAAAGTATAGCTTGGAAAAGCCACAGCTCTTTGTGGCTTCCCACGCTGCATCTGAAAGGTGGGTCTTGTCCTGAAGAGCATGCAGTTAAGTAGTACTTGAGAAAACCAAGCCATGGAAGTTGTTGGGTTTTTTGGGGTCTGTTTTCAAACAATGAGCGTTTAAATGGTGGTTAACTCCTTATAAAATGGTGCTGAGCCAAGTCTTGTTCCTCTGGAGAGGAAAGCCTCATTATTGATTCACTGAAGAATGTAAATTGTCAGTAGTGCTTGATATATTTCTTCCATCCTTTTTATTCAAAATTATAAGAACTAGTATGAATATGACTCAGTTTTTGCTCTGCTCTCCAAACAAAAATACAGTGTTTTTTTTTTTTATATTAAGAAAAATATTATGTATATTGGTTCAGTGTTGTTTTGCTACAAACATATATGCCTACAAAGATTGTACTGAGGGAAGGCTGGCAGAGTTAAATAAGTAAGAATAAAAGCAGAAATTCTCTAGTGAGAGTTGATCTAGTGGACTACATCCACAATCACCACCTCACAGAAAATAATTCCTTTTTTTTTTTTTTTTTCCTGCTCTGTGCAGCCTCTGAAAACTTTTCTGGGAGCTTTAGGGCCACTGCTGGTCTTAGGGCTGTTTCTAAGCTCCTGAGGCTGTAGAGGTGTTACATACTGGGAAAGACAGATTTATGCTATCTCAGTGCAGGAGTTTATACAGAGCAGGGCTGAGCCCTTGGATAGAGCAGGGCTCCAAGTGGAGCATCTATTCCTATCTCCTGTATTCCCTCACTCCAGCAGGCACTCAACCATGAGGCTACTGGGAAAAAAAAATGTGGAAAATACCATTCTTCTTTGGGGAACTTTGACTATGCCCATAGATGGGAAGATTTGGAATCAAAGCTATCTCCACTGGGAGCTAAAGAGTGCAGGGTATTTGTTTCTCTCCTTGTTACTAATAAAGCCACATTTCCTTTAAAGAAATAGCCCTTGTGCCTTATGCAGGCAGGCAGGGAATGGTGCAGCAGGTGGGGAACAACACTGGAAAAAGAGGGATCTCTAAATTGTTTATCCATCTGCCATGAGGTTGGGAGAAGGTTCCAGGTCTCTGCTTTGGCACATGAAGCCCTGGAGACACAGCACCCTCCTGCCAGGAGTTATTTGCTGCTGCCCGTGATGTGCCACCCCTGAGGCCACCACCCTCGAGGGCTCTCAGCCCTTTGTGTCCCCTCCCTGGTGCACCCAGTGCTCGCTGCCATGAGCTGTGGACAGTGTGTGATCAGACATCCCTCCTTCCCCCCCTTACTGCCCAGCAGGAACGGGCTTTCCTCCCTTGCCATCTAGTGACTCTAACCAGCAATCAGGCTGGGAACCACTGGTGCTCTCATGCAAACATTTTATGGGCAAGCCCTCACACAGGACCTGGGGTGGAATGATATCAATCTCCCAAGGAGCCGATCAATGCAATATGAGAATTCCTTGAAAAAAAAAGTCATTTATTTCACATTAGATGTGATTTTTATGTCAGACCCAACACAACATACATACCTCATGGAGGGCAGGGAGGAGACACTCCTCCTGTTGCAGAGACCCACAGGAAGGAGATACAGAAGGGAGGCTGCTCTTTCACTTTTTAGCTTGTTGTAAACACAACGTTGCAAAGCGTTAGGGACAGAACAGCAGTGGGAAGCTGTGGATGTGACCCATCCCTGTGGCCTGGGATGGAAGAACCCTTCACCTTCATCCCCTGAGCTGGGTGGTGAAACTGAAAGCAGAATGAGCAGAGCTGCCAAAAGCAGATGCCCCTGTTATCACATGTAATATATGTGATATAATATATATGTAGATTATAAGAACTCTGCATTTGCACAAACAGCTGTGAGATTGGTGCTTATAATCCAGCCAGGTTTATTGTTCTCCAGGGTGGGCCATTATTACTAGATGAAAGATCAGATCATACATGTTTTTTTATATGAAAGAGCATTTTGTTACCTCCCAATAAACAGTAGGATGCAACGTGTAACACTTCATTTTTTTTCTGGCCATTGGTCTTCCTTCAGGTGGGTGCATTATAAAAAACAAAGTATGAATCTTGACTTTACTCAGCAGAGCACTCTAAATTGAGAGCAGATATTTTCCCCTTCTTATTAGAGAGAAAGGTCATGGAGCGTCCACACCACTTTCCACCTAATTCAGTGCAATTCTTTATGATGCTCTACAGAAGGGGAGTTAGAGGGGTGTGTGAGAAGGGGAGATGGGGATGACAGGGTGTGTGAGACTAGGAGAGCCTTCATGGTGCTGTTTGGCTGCTGCATGGGTCAGACAGTGGGTATTAGAGCCCTTCTGCAAGAGCAAAGGTCTCACCCTGCAGAGTCCATGTGAAACAGCCCTGCCACCAAAAGTCAGCCTGTTCAGGCAGCAGAGAGAGATTTGCTGATGGCTTTTCTGATGTCACCCAAAGGACTGTCACTGTTTAAGAGATGCCATTGCAAGGTGTGCACACTCTCACCAGCTTCAGGCCTGTGCTTTCTGAGCCAGCACCAGCTCTGAGCCCCTGCACCTTTGCCTACAGCTGTGTGCCACCTGCCTCAGTGCTGAGCCACTAACGAGGGCTTTAATATTCCTCTTTCTAGTTAGATGTTGTCTAATTTATTATTCAAGGCTGCAGTGTCTAGCAATGGAGCCCTATTTGCTTCCTCCAAAAGCTTGTCTCAGTGCAACTCCTTCCCGTTCACAGGTGTGTGTGTCCCCAGTACCTCCCAGCTCTGTCCCTTGCTCCTGGCACACTGTTCAGGCAACACATGGGGCACAGTGTACACTTTACACTTTACAGATATTGATTAGTCACTCAGAGCCTTAAAAAGAATGCAGTCTGAATAAAAACATACAGCAAGTGCAGATGCAGTGACTGTTGGCACATCAAACCTAAAGAAGAACCTTATCTGGAAACCTCTGTGCCAAGTGTGCTGCTGTGTGGGTAGACATGCTTTACAACCCTTGCCACGTAGTGATGGATGGGTGACAAAACACCTCCAAAAAGATGAGCACAAAAGAGCTTGACATGAAATTTCTTGTAATAGGAAGCAAAATCAAAACAATGCTGTAATTTTTGCAGCAACTTGTTATGAGCTGAGAGGTGAGGCCATGAGGGGTGAGCTGTGTTTAGCATGTGCAGCATCTGTATGTCTACATGCACCCTGGTGCTGGATAACCCCAAGTGGATCTTGATGTGTTGCAATGGCCATCATGTTAGGGACTCTTAGCAGCAGATTGCAGGGGTGAACTGAGACAAGTGCTCCAAGTCTTCCCCTCCACTTCCCAGGAGCTCCCCACCTTCCTTTTGCAGGAGGACTAAATCTTTCCCATAGCTGTGACCATGCCAGGTTGTTCCAAACTGCTCACTCATCCCCATCCAGACCCAGTGAAACCAAGGCAGGGCCCAAGTGCCCATCACTCTGCTGTCACCCAGACAGGCTTTCTGCAGAGCCATGGAGCTGCCTGGTGGGGTTTTTGCAATAACTAGTCATTTTCTAGGGGAGCTTCTAGATATCACTCAGCTTTCTGTGGAGCCACACTGGAAAATGTGGATGAACTTGTCAGAAGATACAGAATACAGTGCAATTTAATATAGACATGGGAAAGGGACAGGCTCAGCTTTTTTTTTTTTTTTTATCAATTTATGGGTTAATTTTAATATAATTTTTAACTAGATAATATTGTTTGCTTAATCTAGCAAAGATCCTAAAGGAATTGGAATGAAAAAAAAGAAGTCGAGCGTGGTCAGCAATGGAGCCAAACTGTTGTGCAAATACAAAAAGAAAACCAGCCTGCTTGTGTGAAAGCAACAGTATTTGGGGTTAATGACTTTTTTTTTTTATCCAGATTGGAGCAGAGAGAAGGAAATTCTTAAGGCTTTAAAATATTGCTGTAATGTGAACTGTAGTTCCTAGTCAGCTCTTGTTTTGAAGTTATTTATTTACCGTGACTAATTCAGACTTTCAAGTGCAGTCACTGCCTCACACATGGCATTGCCTGGGCTCACTGGGCACTACAATTTGAGGTGCTTGGAGCCCAGGAGGGAAACACTACTGATTCCTGCTGGTAGTGACAGCCTTGCTTAGGAGCCCAAAAATGAAAACCATTAATACTGAGTTTCTCAAATGCATTTCACATATGTGCAGGAGTATGCTCACATTAGAGCATAGTTGCAGAATCAAATCCCTGCATCACTATTTCTCATCTTGCCCTATTTTTTTATAATTAATCAGCCTGGAGACACTAATCAGCCAAGTGTTGTGGCAATGCAGAGGTGATTTGGGAAGGACTGGTGAGCTGCAAAGCTTTTGGCAGTGAGACCAGCTCCTGGCTCAGCTCTGCAGCTGCCTCTGTTTTAAGGGTAAATATGGTGTTAAGCGTGTTCAGCTGACCATTGCTTCTCATTTTCCATGCCTAGGGAGCAGGGCAAGCAAAGGTGGTTTAAGGGTTCCCCACCACCACCACCAGTCTTCTCTGTGGGTTGGAAAGAGTGTGTCTGTCTGTGCCTTTCCCAGAACAGGCAGCCTCTAAATCTGCCATTAATAAGGAAGAGGAAGGGGGAGTGGGAGGGTGTTGGGGTTGAGGGGGTTCTGGGTTCAATTATGGCAATGCCACTTTCAGATTCCTCCAGTTCAGTGTGACGCAGATGGGGCATGAGCTGAGCCACACCAGGCACAGCTGAGCTAAAAATAAACCCCAAGTGTTGCTGCCGTGTTAGTTCCCATTGATATTTCTTGGTTTGTGTCATAGCATCTTCAAGGCCAGTTGAATGTAGGGGGAAGAACTAAGAGAAAAGGAGAGAATTTCTGCTTTTGAGGCTGGATCAAGAGGCAGCTGGTACCAATCACTGCCACTGCACTGAATGGCTGCACAGCACTGTACAGTCACACACGCTGAGGCACACTAAATACAAACTGTACAGTCTGTGCTGATTCTTAATGTGCTCATATTGATAACAGTTTAATTTATGTTAATTAATTAAATGAATGAACAGATTAATTCAGCACTTACCTATCTTTGTAGCAGAAGGGGGACCATTATGTAACTCAGACTCAGCAAGGAGCTGAGCACTGGCACCCTGAAAGAGAGGCTGGGGGAACGGGAGCTGGTGTTCCCACAGACCTCAGGTGAAGGACTTGTCACCTCTATGGGCAGAAGGACTAAATCACAGAGGAGAAGCTTCCAAATGGGGAATTTTGGAAAGAAAATGCATGCGTTTAAAAACATCCAGCTGTTGTATTACTCGCCTGGATGGTCTAAGGTCTCTGCAGTACTGCTCCCTGTACTGCAGGAACCCATTACATTTTCTCCAGTCTGTTACTGTGAGTCAGTATAGAAATCACTTAAAGATGTTGCTGGCAGGATGAGCTGGATAACACAGCCTGGAAACATAGAATCATAGAATGGTAGGAGTTGGAAGGGACCTCTGGAGATCAGGTCCAACCCCCCTGCCCTCGCAGGATCACCCAGGGCAGGCCACACAGGAACAGATCCAGGCAGGTCTTGAGTCTCTAGAGAAGGGGACTCCACAGCCTCTTGGGGCAGCCTGTTCCAGTGCAGGGTCTTGCAAAGCCCTTCACCCACTCTGGGTAGGGACGCTGTGCCAAACTCGGCCAAACCTGCTGCCTGCCTGGGGAACAGGGCCCTCATCCTTGCTTTTTATATGTTATGTTTTGCAAAGCTGTCTTAAGGAACAGCATTTCTTAAAAGTTCAAGATTTTTTAAAAGGTATCTATTCAGAGACTTGGAGGATGAGTGAGGAGCAGCAAAATCCTCCATGTGTGCATAAGGCAGCGGGTCCTGCTCCACGATGGGAACAGCAAATGGCCAGGGTGACTCTGTGCTGTCGCTGTCTGGGGACACCTGCCTGCCCTGGAGACCCCTGGCTTGCCACGTTCTGCTGTGGCCAGCTGCTGGAAACCAGCTCCTGTCACTTCTGCTTCTTTTTTTCCTGGAGGCAAAAAGTATTTTCTTCCTCTGAAGGCCAAGGCTGGTGTAGTCTCCTAATGAATGCAAACCATCAGTGAGCAGTAATGGAAAATGGGGATGAGGTGGCAGGCAGTGGCTTGCTTTCAATGCTCACAAAAAAAGCCCTTTTAAATTTAAATTTAGTGAGGAATTAAAAGCACATATAGGCAGACTTTATTAGAAAGTGAAATATTTGATCTTGGTTATTAATCTGGTGTAAGAATACTTTCATTTCCTTGCCATATGTATCTAGTGATAGACTTTTCTAAATGAGATTGCATTAAAATGTCCTTTTTATGTTTCTAGTTAAAGGTCTTTTATTATTATGCAAGTCCTAGTTAGAAAAAAACACCAAAACCCCAAAACAATTTCAGAAGCAGACTAAGAGAGCAAATTTTAACTAATTCATACAAGTGAAATGCTGCTCCTTCTTGAAGGCAGTACACAACACTGAAATGCCTTGTGAAGAGGTTGCTCTATTGCAGCCCTGCTACCAGCTCTAGGAGAACTTACAGGCAGTGGAAATATAGGGGGAGCTAAAAGTGGGGCTGCAATGTCTGGAGTCTTGGAAACATCCAAATATGTATATACAGATATATGTTCCATTTTGCCCGTGTCTTAGTGATGTCAAATGTCTATTTTACAAATAGTTTGTAATGAATGTGAGCTGCTGCTACTGAGGCTCTGTCCCCTGTCAGTGGGCAAGGGCTTATGAAGGGCCCATCTGGCCAGCGAGGTGTAGCCCTGCGTGCTGCCAGTGGCTGCTGTGCCCGAGATGATGGGCATCTGCAGGGGTTGTGTAGGGCCGTGAGGCAGCAAGGCAGCTGACTGGGCAGCTGACAGCTTCGGAATGCAGCATGGCATGTTTTCATGGCACAATTAATTCAGAGGTGAAGGGACCACTGGCAGCCTGAAATCAGCACGGACCATGATGGATGTTTCATGGCAAGAAGGAAACAGTAGTTTACATCTTCTAACTTCTGTTGGCAGATTAGGCACAAATGTCTGGTTTACACCTTAAATAGCCAGGCACCAAAACCCAGGTCACACTCCTGGGTTCAAACATCATTTCATTTCCATTCAAACAGACTGGCAGAAAAGCCAGCAGGGGCCACAGCACATGACCCATCTCACAGCAGTCAGCTTCACTTCTAGATCCACAAATGCTGTGGATCCAAATGTTTTCCCAGGACAGGGTAGTGTCTGGTGCACAGCAAATGTTTATGTTCACATTATGCCTTATAATGAAAAGTCCCATCTGGCCCTTTCTAGAAGAGGGTCACAGCCAGGGTCTGGATCAGGCTTAAAGCTGCAAAACACAGCGTACTTTTCAACTGTTACAGCTGTTTGCGTTGGTGAAACCTCTGCTTGCTGCCATGGTCTGATTTTTGCAAACAGGCTCCAGTCTTTGGTAAAGAAGGAAGAAATGACAAATCTCTGGGCAGCGAAGTGAAATCCCCATTGTCAAGGCAGTTAACTGCCTCGGTCCTGGGTTGCTGATCCTTCCTGTTGGCAGGCTGCTCTGAACTAAGTTTGGTGGCATTACCGTGCTGAACTAACCATGTTCTGCACTCAGTAAATACTGTGACCATGGCTGACCAGGCCTGGCAGGTGTGGGATGTGATGATGCTCTCTGGAGCAGACAGAATGATGCTGGAGCAGATAGGTGGCCTTTGGAGACAGCGTGGTGCTGTGGGCAGTTCAGGCAGACTGGGCCATGATGCAGCAGGAGTTTGGTGTTTAGCCTCAAAGGAGTGTGCAGATTCTAGCTGAAGCTCACAAAGAAAACAAAACACTTGAGCACCTGGTATTTTGCTTTGATTTTTTTTCTAGGTTTGTTTTTTTTTTTTTACTTTTCTTTAAAGTAGCAGCCAATTACACATTTGGAGATAATTAAAACAAAGGTTCAGCTTTTTCTTTTTTTTTTTCTTTTTTTTTTTTTTTAATGCTGTGAGTATTAGCAGCTGGATGAGGAATAAACCAGCAAAAAAAGCAGCATACTTCTTATACCACCTATAAATGAAACCAGGCTTCAAGCTTGAGAGCAGTCTATTTTTTTTTTTTTTACCCCAGCACAGAAAATCTTTTCTTTGTGCAGGACTAAAATATTAGCACTGTGTTCCCTCCTCTGTTTAAAGAGTCCTCCCAGTCCTCATTGCATCTAAGTGCCAAAAAGTGGAATTCCTGAACAGCAGGTGAAAAGAAAACAAGATCAAAAGCAGTTCTGACTGCCAAGAGAACCTGCAGCACTGCTTGTGGGTGCATGAAAAACTCACGCAGACTTCTGGTGGTGTCAAAGACTTTTGGAAGGTCATCAAGGAAGTTCTGTGTTTTTTTCAAGCATCTCACATCAAAGAGCAGGGCTAGGAGACAAAGCTGCAATACATCACAAGGATGGTGCTAAGGACACCAGTTACAGTATTGTAATTGCAGGATAATTTAGCTGTTTTTCACCATTGCATCTATGCAAGAAGCTCTAAGAAATCAGTTCTCAGAGCGGAGACTGAGAAAGAATATAAATTTCAATGTTGGGCAATGGCTGGTTTGAGTCTGTAACCCACTGGGGGAACTATGGAAGAAGTGTGTCTTTCTGAGCTCATCCTTTCATTAAAGGCAAATGACATCTAGTTTGCTGTCCTTGTAACCAGCCAGCTGTAACAGTGAGTCCTATTTCTGCACCTGTCTGCTTGACAGTGGGCTGCATACATCCCCCCCAGTGGGCCACACACACCCCCAGTGGGCAGCACATCCCCTCAGCGGGCCGCACACCCCCTCAGCGGCCCGCACACCCCCTCAGCAGGCCACACACCCCCTCAGTGGGCTGCACACTGCACTGTGCATAGGCAAGGCGTCATCTTGACCAGCAAAAAGCCATTTCTGAAACGTGTCCATCAATATTCCCCAATAATTGCTACAGCTGGGAAATGGAGCCTCAGAAATCACTGGCCTGGCAGAGTATTGGCAGCAACACTGGGACTACAGATCCATAGCGCTTGGTCCCATTTTCCCTCCTAAATATCACCAAGCAACAAAGTTCTTTTCAATAAAGACAGACATGAGTAGGGTTGAAAGCAACACAAGGTGCACACCTATTCCTAAAGACAGCCTTTTTTTTTATTATTATTTTGAAATTCTGCATCTGAAAACACAGTATGACAGAAAGCATTTATATACAACTGCAGTGTTTTTGGTATAATACAGTATTTATTACATCCATTTAGTTTTCCGCAAAAAAATTTGCTTTGTCGGACAAAAAAACCAAACTCCCATTGACAAAGAATACAGCTAAGGCACATTGTTTTCTGCTAAATGAAAGACAAGAGGGTGCAAAAACGGGTAGTGCAATAATTGCTGGAAATCACATTCTACTACAAGAAAAGCATTCTGACTTTGAACTTTGATTACCGGTAAATTTAAGATATTTCAATATCTCATAAAATACTCCTTTAAATAAATAGCAAAATATCTACATCTTTCAGTGTGTTCCATTTGAATTTCCAATTTTATTTTTTTTAATTTTTGCTTTATATACATGGTTTTCTTTTTTTTTTTCTTATTCAACAGCTTACAAAATATTTCTGTACAATTTTATGCATATTATGATCTATAACAAAATAGTTATTTTTTTAAAACTATATTACCACCAGTCTTTGAAAATGACAGAATAGGAATAACTTATTATGGACTATGTTAGGCAATACAAAAATCCAATCGACCCAAACCAAAACCAAAATGACAAAGTCAGAAATATAATTTCATTAACTTATTTTGATTCAAAATCTTGTTTTCTGAGTAAACCCTTTTCGTTTGCCTTTGGGTTATATCTGTATCTGAATACCAAAACAGGATAGGATTTGGGACTCCTAAAAGCACTGCAGCCTGCCGGGAATATTGGTGCCACAGAAACACGACAGTTCTCATGGAGAAAAGAAACCCAACCTATATGAGCCTTAGCAGAAGTCCTTCGTTTCTGCTGACTCTGACAACCTTTGGATGAAGCTCCAAAAGCCAGACTTTCCTGAAATGCTTTTATGACCCAGCTGATACCAGCAAGCTCCTCTAAGTGTACTGTTAGATTCCCAACCATAACTCAAAATCTGGCCCCATATGGCAACATTCTTCAGATTTTAAGACCATACCATTAAGAGGATATATTTTCTCCCAGCTACCAGTACAAATCTTAAAGGAATGTTACTTTATCATGTCAAAATGAGTGAAATTACTCCAGAATTTGTCTTATGCATCCGAGAGCAGTGTTGCGTCTGAAGATAAATTTAAAGTTATTAAGTTTGTACTTTATAGGTAATTAAATCAACCTTCCTTATCTACAGTGAGTTGCAAAAGACAAAAAGCTCATAATTTCCTACGGTTTCTATGAATGTCTGAGCCTTCCTTTTGCCCAAAGGGAAGGTCATTTTGTTCCCTTAAGGACTGCATTTGTAAGCAATTTCTATTGTATTGGAGAAGTGTAAGCTGACAGCAACACAACTGAGCTATAATAGAAATCTCAAGGTGCCTTTTACTCATTCCACAACAAACAGAAAAAGTAAGCAAGTCACAAACACCAAACTTCCTAACACAGTTTAAGGCCACATTTAAAAAGGATGAAAGTAAGGCTTTAAGGGGCAACACACCGGATGCCACGATGGGAACAGACATCAAGTGATCCAAAAGCTAACGGGATTCATCCAAGGAAAATCCGAAACAACATCTTAATTTTGGCCAGCAGTTCTGCGCCTTCTTTTGGATGTACACAAGAAAATGAAATGGAATGCCATGGACATCCTCGTCCAGAATATTCCCAGCAAACTGAAGGTGCTCCCTAGTCAGAGACTGCTATCTTCCCAGCTGAGGGTGTGAATTACAAGAGAACCAAAGACAAGTCGACTCATTACAATATACAAACGCGGCGCAATGAACCGCGCCTAGAATTGTCACTCTGTTATCAGAGGCACCTGTACAGTATCTTGCTGTTTATTTGGCAAGGTTACAAGTAATACTTCTAGGTTTTAACGAAGTAGAAAGAGAATTTGCATAGATTGTACATTCAGTTCAAGGAGATTTCTGGTACCTTTTTTTTTTGTTGTTATCAGGTAAACGTGTTTGCAGACACAGTGAGGTAGCAGCTGTGATAGCACCCATGAGCAAAAGAAGGTAACCAAGGCAGAAGCGAAGAGCAGAGAGCAATCTACACACTGCTGTTAGTATGAAGGAACAAAGTCAACATGGTACCTGCAGTATCACATCGTGAGGCTGAGTCGCTGCAAATGCCACACCTAACTGGAGACAGCCTAATGTTACCATGGGTCTGGGTAACGTAGCCTGTGAGATCCTGCTGCTCTCATCCCAGCTCCTATTTCCCTTACTATGATGGTAGTGGTACAGGTTTTCAAAGGCCAATCTCTTCCACTCTACACCTTCAAAGGGAGTTAGAAATCAGACCATTATTACCTCGCTCTTGAAACATCTACAGAAGTATTTCCCTACAAATTCTTCCTTGCTGCCCTTAGCCTAATTCACCTTTGTCTGGCTCCTCTGTGGCTGGCTGCAGCAGCAACTGTCCTCAGCAGGGGCTCTGCAGCAGGTAGTCCTGCTCTCAGTAACTCCTGCTGTGCCCCTAAAAGGGCAATGTTCTGTCCCCTCCAATGCTACATTGCTCCTGCCCACTCTGGGGCCATCAGCCCTGGAGCTTTCTTGACAGAAGCCTGAAGGTTTGGTCTGGGAAGGTTTTTTTATATGATGTTTTCAAGTGTCATTTAATGTGGACTTAATGTAATGTCCTGTAAATCCTTAAGACTATCTTGGAGGCCTTGACTGGTTGAAATAAAAGCACATATGGATCACTGTCTTTTCACAACCAGATTGAAGCAAAGGCCAGTGGGAAACACTGCTAGCCACTTTCTACCAGGTTGGTCTGATGCTGAAATTACCCCTACAATCACATATATTAAATTCTCATGCCTGAAAATCAGGAAAAGATCATTCACATCACTTTTACCAACTCCTTTGTGTCTTAGTACTGAGCTGATTGTAGGCTGCTCTGAAAGCCAATGTTTTTGATTTGCAGTGAGGGGTTTTAAGAAGCCTAAGGGATTTGGCTCACACAACTTCCTGCTCAACAGAAAGTGTTGGCATTGGCCAAACTTTCATGTGGCCAAGTCCTGAAGCTTTGGGATCTGAGAAAACAAGGAAAAGGGTGTGATAGCCAGAGGCAAGCTGGCAGTTCTCTGACAGCTGTGATGAAAGAGAACTGGAGAAATCAACAGACAGTTGGTCCTCATTTCCTGGCCACAATAAAAACCTGGATCTTGTTTTCTTTTTATCTGGGAAGTCAAGCTGAGATCTCATGCTATCAGCATTTCTCAGCCTTGCTCTGCAGAAGGTGCCCAGTTTGCTCAAAGTTTTTTGTAACACAATTGTGTCAAACTTTTGCAAAGTTTCAGCATCTTCTTTATCCTTCACCTCTTACTTTAGTCAGTTTTAGAACACCCCAGTTCTGATTCACTGACTTCACTACTCTGCTCACCATAATTGTAGCTAAGAGTTCATGGAGACTTCATTAGTATTGCAATTAGTGCTGTAGGAGGTGCACAGAAGATGAATACACATTAGTTGGTCCTTCTGAAGGTGCTGCAGCATCACTGTTAAATGCCATTAAGGAACTGTACGTGCATCCTACACTGAAGCCAACACCTAGGAAAGGTAATTTGTAACACACAAGGCTCACTCCTGCCTCTTGGGCTTAGCAGTAATGAAGGCTTAACAACAGAGATACAGAGGGACTGCTTCTGTAACACTGGTTATCATGAAGGAATTGTTAAAATTCCCTGCTTGTCAACAGCACAAACAATGAAGGTGGACTTTCAATTCTAAAAACAACCCTCCTTGAATATCAGACAACTTAAATACAAATATTGCCACTCAGTGTCCAAAAGTCACCAAAGAAAGAACTGGACAAATCAAATCTGAAAATAAAAGGCCATTTGAGCTACTTCAGTTAGCCTCAAAGTTCAACATTACCATGTAAACAGATCTGCATCATGCTAAAACTGCCTCTGGACACAGTTCACATACATATAGATATATATATATATAATAATCATGTATGTTCTGCATGTTGCCACATTCCCGTTCTGTGTAATACTGATCGATCACAGAAGTGTTGCATGGCCATGGTGCAGCATGGGCAGGGAATTTAAATGAGCAAAGCATTACACACAGAGGACAAAAGTGTGCATATGGGAATACACCTGCTCCCACAGAAAGGGATTTTGATCAAGACTGGCTTTCAGTGGGAGTTATGTTCAGCAGGGACTAGCCGGTGTGACTGGAAAATAACACTTGCACGCTCAAAGGACGATGCACAACTTGCTGCTTTTGCAAGAATTGTGGATCCCTGCTCTGAATTCTCCTTTTCACCAAATGTAATATCTGTGAAGTTCTTCTCTTCTAACAATGTAGAATATTCATCACAGGCTCCAAGTGCCTGTCATTTCCTAACGAGAAAAGCCACTAAGCAGGACATGGCTCTTAGCAGCGCTACTGCAGCATCAGCGTGAAGCAAGCTCTGATCTCTGATGCTTTCCATGGTTTTTCTTCACAACTACAGGACTTTGTAACTCAGACACAGTGTCCCACATATAACTGATGTATCTATGCCTACCTATTCATAGCTATAGCTATTTGTTTTTTAAGGCTCAAAACTTGACACTGACCCCAGAAGAAGTTCCAAACACCACAGCCCATCCTTTGATGACTTCAAACTCAGTATTTACTCACAGGATACTGTCACACCTTTATTTATGTTGGACTTGACACTGAAGTCCTTACTTGGCATTAGCACTCCATGGAGTCTTTGCTTGAGCAAGGACTGCAGGATCAGCCTCTTCAGTTTTGCATCCCATAGCAGCACTGGGATTGCCAGATTGCTACAAAACTTTGTGCTGACCCTTTATGTCTTTCAGAAAATAAACTAATACCAGTTTGCTTTGAGATATTTTAACCTAGCATATAATGTAAATAGATAGATAGCAACCATTTGTTTTCTTTCCCTTTTTTGTACTAAACAAAATAATGTGCACTTTACGCTTTAAATGATCAAAGTGGAAGATTTTCTTAAAGCCACAGAAGACGGCATCATTGCCACCTTCTGCCTGGTCTAGTTAATAATGAAAACTTGCCAACAAAGCACTTAAAAAAAAAATTCCTGCTGAAGAATTACAAAAAGTATCACACTGAAACCCCAAGTTCTCTGCGTGCCTGCGTGTGGGCGCAGCCTTAGCCATATGCTTATGTGCAAGACGGACTGGAGCTTTTGCGACTACTCCGGCAGTTGTCTCAAGAACAATCACTGCCAAGGACTGCTAATTTTACTGTGTGCCCTAAATACCATACTCTTCATTTAACCTACAGGACTTGAATCGTGCAGTTGCCGTTGCATCAGCGTGACTAAAGCCCTGGACTTCACAGTGAGGGTTGGTGGTCCCCAGAAAATTTGAACTTCATTGAAGGAATGTTAGATTAAAAACAAGCACTGTTAAAAAAATTCTACTGAGTAAGTAATAACACTGTGTTTCTATTTTATAAACCTGTTGGCAACCCTGGTTTTAAACCCGCTTGCCTCTAGAGCTGGTTGAAAAGCTGGAACATTATCTTGACTGAAGTATTTCAACCAGCTCTCAATGCTACAAGCTTTCCTAAAACTAGAGCTCTCGCGACTGTCATATGAAGACAAAAAAAGGAGGTGTGAGGGGAGGAAGGCCTTTTCTTAATAAAGGCAGCTTCAGTTAGTAAGATAACAGAATCTTCAAGCTGCAAAAGCAGCACCTACTAATTAGTCATTGACTAAAACATAAATAATAAATACCTAAATTGTTCCTTCTATGCATCCGTTTTTGTGCCAGATAAACATTTCAATGCTCTGCCTTAATGCCAGCACAGCTGACACTGCAATTTCAAGTCCAAAGCAAACTGCAAGTAGCTTCAAACCAAGACTATGGAGAGAGATACTACAAGCCTCTGGGATCTGTGTTATGGTCATCTCACAACTGTTGTTTAAAAGGTAATTCAACCTTTCTGTGGGATGGATTACAGAGTGATTTAAGGGTCTGTTTTCCTCCTGATGTGGATGTTAACTCTCATCAGCAGAAAGTTAACCATACAGAGGGAAAACAGTTACCTTACTACTTTGTTACATCAACAAGATTTTTTTTCCTAATTAACCCAATAGCTTTTAATAGCCTTTTTGGGTTATGTTGTTAACATGAGATTACCACAGCAACAACAAAGTGCATGTTTTATGCTAATATAAAATGCATTAGTTGGAGATGAATTTGCATATAAAACATATATTTTTAAAAGTTCTGGAATGAATTAATTTCTTTCCTACTGTAGAAAATGCAGCTTAAAACGATGCAAAACATGCCTATTCAAAACAGATGCAGCCTGCTAGAAATTCTGGAGACAGGCAAGGGTAGTTTGTTAACACAATAAAGTAAAAAGCACTGAGAAACATGGCATTGCTCTCCTTCACATTCAGCTCGTCGCTTCAGTCAGGAGCCCATGGTCTGCACAGCCTTCCAGATGCCCTGCAGAAGCCCAGGAGGACTCCTCATGAAGAGCTGGCAGATCTGAGATCAAGGGAGGGACTTAGTGTTAAGACTTACTAGCCACTACTCAAATTAGGGAGCAATTCTACCATTTTACTCTTCCCACACAATTCCATTGCTTGAGAAAAAAAAACAACTTGGCTCAGCTCAAATGTAAAATCAGCAAAGGGTGTGAGCAGACACATCACAACCCACCCCCAGCCTACACATACACACTTGCTATAGTGGAAGTCTGCAGAAATGCTTAGGTACTAGTGAGCTTAGAAAAAAACCTGGCTGAAATCCAGAATGTTTCTTTGTTCTTTAAATGAATACTCTTAGTACCCAGACCCTGAACCTGACTTCATGAGACATAAAAGACCAATATAGCAAAACACTGGTTCCATTTAGAGTTTACCGTGAAATTAGTCCAAAAAAAATCTCTGAAAACGATCGCACAGTTTCTGCTTTTGCTCGTTTTCTCTAACTAGGATAACAGATATTAGCTGAGTTCAGAAATTCTTTGTATTATTAAATAAACCCAACCAAACAGAAGAGTAAGGGCGTACCACAATTACTTCACTTTCTGTGAGGTAATGTGACCATACAGGCTTTGGCCTGCAGTAACCAACCTCCCCAGGAAGCTGTGATTTCTTCATGGTAGCAAAATAATGAAAGCCTATGAAACAGAAGGTAAATTTGTTTTTTTTAAAAAAAAGAAAATAAAAGAATGCTTCTAGCAGCTGCTCCATCAGTGCCCTCGCCGTGTCTTGCTGCTGCTGTTGGCGGGTGGGACGTCGGGACAGGGCTGATGGAGAGGGCAGTGCCAAAGGCCTTGTCAGAACTTTTGATTATTTTTTTTTTTAAAAATTAATTGTATTGCAATAAGTAACAAAAAGTATAACGTTCCCTTGGGCTTCTGAAATCAGGTGTGAGATTCAGGTGTGAGCAAGGTTAAATTCCCTTTCAAGCAGCTCTGCAGGGCGAGCGTACCGGATGCTACCTCAAGCGACCGTCGGGTTTGACAGGGCCCAGCTCGGATTTGGGGTCTGGACTCAGGGAGCTCCAGGCTGTCTGAGCACAGCTCTGCATGACTGGGCAGGCAGTGGGGCCAGTGCTGCAGATGTCCGTGGCTGACCAGATGCTGCCAACCAGAGAGTCCACCCAGGCTTCCAGCCGAGTGCCCACGAGCCCTGCGTTCCTCTTGGCCTGGTCCATGCGGGCGGCGCTGATGGGGATGTTCAGGATGGGGTTCAAGCCTTGGAAGCTCTGCTCCATGTATTCATTCTTTGGAGGGCCGTTATGCTGCTTCATGGCTTCCTCTGGAAATGCAGAAATAAACCAAAAATGTCAGTGCATTAATTAAAAAACAAACAAACAAACAAAAAAGCCCCAAACCTCCAGGTTCTAATGGTACAGCAAACAAAAAGGCCAAAGTTTGTGGTTGCATTGCAGTCCATTTCCCCAGCATTGAGGACACGCTGCATCCCGAGGACAACTGGCTGTGCTCAGCTCTCCAGCTCCTCATGCTCGCTACTACCAGCTCCACTCACCGTGGTATGAACCCTGCAAGTGCTGCGTTAGCAGGGCAAAGCACTGAGGCTGAAAGCAGCATCGTCCTCATTACCATCACCGGCGTCCCCAGAGCTGCAGGACACCCAGGCACAGCACAGAGATGTTTTGCACAGCACGACCAAAGGGCAAGCCCAGGCTCAAGGGCATCCCAGCTACACGCTCTCCTGTCTATACCTGGAGCCTGATCAATGTGCAGCTCCTTCTCAGAAGAAACCCATTTTGCATTCAGGAGAAGCTAATTTTGCCTCTTTCACCCCAGAAGCAGCCTGGGAGCGACAGACCCTGTGCAGCTGAAGTTAACCCTGTGAACATTCGGGGAAAGCTGTGCTTTGAAATAGAAAACTCTTCAAGGATGCTTTGTGTGAGAAGGCTGCTGACCCTTGTCAGACCTTCAAGTGCTACCACTGATTTGTCTGGAGGATGAGCCAAGATCTCAGCCTGCCTTTTTTTCTAAACAGATGAGCCTTACCCTGCTGCGGAAAAGGCATATTTGTTAGCTGGATTTCCCTCCAAATAGCATGTGGTGCCATTCTGGCCTTGGACAGACCAGACCCCTGATGAAATATGTGTAACCCCAGCATAATTCCTGGAAGTGCTCCAGTGACACTGGGAAAGTATTCTCTCCTGACACTTATATTTCAAGCTTTTGTGCCAAATAATGGATCACAACCATTTCCTAATTGCACTTTGCATTGTGGTTGCTTTCCTTACAGTAACTCTCCTGTCTCAGCAGAATGCAATATATCACCCCAAACCTGTAATACGGCAAACTTCACTGTCAGGCAGTGACAGCACCTTCAAAGACCTTGAACTGGACACCATGGGTCAGACTGCCCTTGAATGTTTAAGGCTGACTTAAGGTCTACGAGTGCACAAAGGTGCTGCTCATAGAATGGAACCCTCCAAAAATGTTCACTGAGTGCCTCTTGGGAGTAAATTTTCAACTACTTCTTTCTGTTCTCAGCTGCCTTCTCTAGCATCCTCTCTCCAGCAGCACAGAGGGTATGTTTAGCTCTGCCAACACACACACAGACAGTGTGGCACACACACAGAAGACAAAATGGGCCCATTCAGGGCGCTCCAGGCTAGGAAAGCCACTGTGCTCAGAGTGTTTAGGGGCCAGGAATTACACATTCATGGATACAATTCCTTCCACATGTCCTTGCTGCTTGCACCGCAGCCTGACACTGAGTCCTTTCTTCCAGGCAGAGGACAGTATCTCAGGCAATAAATCAGTACATTTATTTAGGGGAAAAGGGACATTTAATTGGAGCTTTGCTGTTACATTTGCAAAGTCTTTAATGTCAAATACTGTGATAGTCCATTACTTCAAATCCCCAATTAAATTAGTTTGGCACATCCCCATCACCATTATACATCACTTAACTGTTCCTGCATGCATCTAAACTCCTCTTATTTTAAATGGTAGATATCCACAATACCCTCTAGTCAAAATGAGTTTATTCCATGCACATGTGTCAGAAGTGTGCTCTGCCAGAGCACTGCAGTTTAAAAAACAGAACAAGTACACATGATTAAATTTCCTCCTTTGGAAGCAATTAAATATGGAAGACTGTTTGTCAACATATTAATTAAATAGGAACATTCTAAGTAAAAACCCCAAAACAAATAAGAGTTGGCATTGCTAGCAGGATCATCTGATTGAAACAGGCAATTCTGAGAGCTCGCTGAATCAAAGCTTGTTGTGCATGTGTTTAGTGCATGGAACAAGAGAGATCTTTTTTTTTTCAGACAAATAACAGGATGAAATGGAACTTGCTTTTCTCTCTGGCTCAGCCTTGTCCCAGGCTTTGGGACTCGGGGGATTATCAGGACTGGAAGAAATGAAACCTACAGAAACTGCAGCACTCAGTGCTTGGCAATGCAGCTGAAGACCATCTTATTCTCTGAATCTGTGACCTTCGTTGCTGGAGATGAGTGGCTGCTTTTTGCTAAAAGAAAGGTGGCAACCTCAGCATCTTCAACACTGAAATCTCTGCACTCTGCTATTGCTGTAATTGTGTCAGCCTCTCTGTGCTTCTCACCCCAGCACACCGCTGCCGACTGCTCTGGCACGGCCCGTGACAGCAGCTGGGTGAGGGAATCTGAGCACAGAGCTGTGTGTGCTGATTAAGAGCAGTGATGAGATTCAACCCAGAACCTTCTCCTGGAGCCTCTAAGTCTTTGCTAAAAGTTCACAGGAGAACCTAAGGATGCTGCTGCTGCTGCTCACTGAAGCTATGCCAGATGTGAGCTCCTTGCATTAAAGGAAAAATGAAAGAGCTAATCACGGCTCTGTAACTTCCTAGGCTGGGACAGGAGAGGGACAGTGTGGATGCCAAGCCCCAAAATATTGTAAAAAAGAAGACTGGAGATATTGGGCATGCTTTGAAATCACTGACACTTCAGTCCTTGCTCATGAGTAAAATAACAAAGAATGTAAGGCTTGTCCCTGTGACATGTTTGATTAGACATTTAAATCTGTACAGTTAGAGCAATCAATTACAAATTAACTGAATTGCAGACACGACACTAGGTTTTTATGAGCAAACACATTCAAATAGCCTTTTGACTCCAGGAGGACATGTATCGATGCAAAATATAGTCCATTGATTCTAAATTATAGCTTAAAAAAAAAAACAAAACCAAAACAACCCAGTTATTTTTGTCCTTCATACTTGTTTGCTCTTCACTCTGGGAGAGCACTTGATTTCTCAAACAACTTTTCTTGGTTTAACTTTTCTGGACTAAATATATAGCTTGTGGTCTGCTGCATGGGCTGGGATTTCAGCATTTTTGTGTGGCTTTATTTTTCATTTAGCAGGAAAACAAATTATTTTAGACAGAGATTGGGCTAATGAATGAAAAGCGTGGTTACCTCAGTACAGATTAATGTGCTAGACTGGTGCTTTTTTCTAAAGCAACACAGAATGTACAGCTTTATTTCTTTACTTGAATTGTGTTGAAACCCTCTGGCAAAGAGGTAATTTTTTATTGACATTTTGTTTGTTTTCTCTTGCAGCAAACAAGACAGTGCTGCATTTGCTCATTGTGAAGCTAATCGACTCCTTGTCAACTGGATCTGAACTAAATTTCGAAGCAAATCCCTGTCTTCAGGGTTTTTCCTCAGAATGATGATTCCAGGGCATGTCTACTCTCCCGCAGTCACGCGCTCTCCTGCTGCTATTACTGTGTTTATCAAGAACATGTCATGTTACCTCTGGTTAATTTAAAGAAATCACAGCAGTGCTGACACCAGTTGCCACCCACTTTATAATCCGTATAGATGCAATTAGAATTGATTGAGCCACTGCAAACAACCAACGGCAAAACAAAGGTTTCCCACTATATACTTAATTAAGATGATCTATAAATATGGATTAGGTTAAAAGGCCTTAGAGATGCACGTGTGCATCGAAGCATTCCACTAATGCTGTCGAGCCTTTGAAAGAGGTGGCTCCAGTTAGAAGGCTCAGGTGCTGGCATTTCAGGCTTCCAGTCCTATTCCAGAGCAGCAGAGATCAGAAGCCCCATGTTCTGGGCATGTGATCGTGCTACCAACCCAACATGAAAAGGTCTCTCTCTAGATGAAAGAGGAGGATGCTCTTCCTCACTGCCCTCTGTGTTTGAAAGAAGTAGGGGTTTGTTTATTTATGTATTTTCAATCTAGTGTTTAGTATCAGCTTGAGGTTTTTTCTGCCCCAGATGTGAATCTGGCTCACAGCAACCTATTTAGCTTTAATGAAACAGGTACTATACTTTAAACGCATGACAACTCATTATCAGCACTCCAGCTGGGAGATAGACTGCTGTGGGAACTCTGCCATGAATATATACACTCAAACTTAAAAATGAAATTATTTTGGCTTTTCCTCTGCCCCTCTCAGTAGCCCTGGGAGACGTGTGTGATCACTCTTGGCATGACTGCTTCACATGGACTTTGTAGAGAGCGGAAGGGTGGGAAGGTAGGGATGCAGAGCCAACCTCTAGAGTTTGCTATTTTCTAAGGAATTGAAGCCTCCTTTGTAGCTTGGATTACAGCCCGTAAACTGCTGGCTAAACATTCTCAATTATACCTGTTGTTTGTCTCTGCCTCTCCAGTCCCTATGCAGGGGACCTGGGTATCTGGCCTCGAGTCTCTGAACTGTGCTTAAATACAGGATGCCTACAGCAGACAGCAAGAAACCTCCATTCCTGTTTATTATCACTGCTAGTGATCTTCTACTGATCTTCTCCCTGTTTTGTCTCCTCCATGTTACACTCCCTCTATGTCTTGGCACAGTCTAATCCCAGGGCATCCTGCTGCTCCTTGGAAGCCCTCCAGTGTCCTCACAACACGCAGAGTACTTGACTTTAACACACAGCCATAGGGTGAGAAACATGAAACTGACGTTTAGAAGAAGAATAAAACAGAATCTGTTTGTTCAGGACACAGGGGAAAGGAAACACTGGTGGAGCAAGTGAACCTGATTTCTACAAATGATTTATCTCATTAGTTCACTTAATTTTCCTTTACTTTTTTTCCTTTCTCTAACCAAGCAAACACCTGAAGGCACTCTTGAGCCAGAAGGTCTGCTGAAGGCAGAGCTGATCAGTGACACAACTCAGACTAGAGAAAATAGACAGAGATTTGGGACACTAGATGGGGAAGAGGAGCAAGAAAGAATAATTAACATTATATTGAAGCCACTTCACTGAAACAGCTTTGGGAGCCTCATTTACAGTGGAAATAGCTCAAGCCTCCCAGCATGCTCAGTAAGTCCATGTAAGATCTGTTCTCTTACAGATCCAGGTTTTGAACAAGTCAATGAATCCGTGTTTCTGAAACAATTACCATTCTGTCAGTTACACACATCAGCAGTGAAGACACCTGCTCTTGATTTCCCTTTATGGTTTTATGGGCATACACAGACTAAAAGGCTAAAATGAATAGATCAGTGGGAATAGAGAAAGGAATAAACTGGCTGCATATGCTGTTTTTATAAAGTGCTACACAAAACATCTTTGCTGGTAGCTGTACCATTAGGAATTTTTATATTTTGAACTGTAATAATGAATTGTGAGAGTCATGATACAGGAATGATCATGTTTTGCTCTGGTTAGTCAAAAGAAGAGCAAGTGTCTCCCTTTTTGATGTTGGGAAACCAAAAGCAACTTTTCCTTGTTCTCTGTGCTGAAGTGGTGTGGAGATAAGCAATGATTTAGGAAATCTGCGAGTGACTGTTGTCATGCCCATGCTCTCAAGATACAAGATTTTAGTGGCTGCTGCACAGTTGCCAGAATTATGCAAATGATTTTTAGAAATCAAGTTACACAGAAGGCCATGGACAGGATTTTATGTATGCAGCTACGTGGACTCCAGTTTCTACATCTGGAGTGTATGAGACAGAGGTGCCCAAATTGTTATCAAGTAAATGAGATGAAAATGGTATGAAATGTATCAGTCATTCAAAAGGCTTCTGGAGTAGTAAATTACTTTCCAGGGTAATATTTCTGACAAGAGCTATAGTTGTTGGTTTGGGGTTGGTTTTTTTTTTCCCCTCCTCTTTTTTTGGGGAGGTGGGAGGGATGGGGGAGGATGGTTGAAAGAACAAAATTTTAATGAAATCCCTAATAAAACATTCTTCTGCTGACAAGTCTTGGCTAAGTCTGATGTATGTTTTATTTTCAGTGTTAAGAGAAGACAATAATACTATTCCTTCATTTTAAAAGATTTTTGGCAGCTTTTGCATTGTTTACAACAGAAACAGAAGCTGTTCTTTTAGAAATTCTAATTCTCCTGTCATACTCCCAACAATGCCTTTATTTGGCAGAGAAAAATATGTTTCAATAATAAAGTGGTGACAAACTGACAAAAGCTGGAAATCAATGCTAAATGACAATTGCCTGCACAGAGAATAATAGTGTCACTGAGACAGAAAGCCTTAAAAAAACCCAAACAACAGGAATTTGCATTGTAAATACATTTCTAACTACAGTGGAGTGTCAATGTCTGCCCCTGTAATTAATTTTATTCTTTACCTTCTTGCCTTAGACATCTGGAGATTATGCATCACATAATCAGTAGCAAATAATTCCTGAGGCTTTTATCCTAGATGATACTGTTTCCAAGATTAATATTTCATTCCTATACTAGATTCTAGTTACCATATGAATGAACAGGGCTCTTTTAACAAAACATGTGAGCCAGATTTTCTCCCAGGCTAGCAATAGAGAGTAACTCTGTGATTTCAGTGCAGTTATTTCAGATTCAGAGTTTGGACCAAAGGGAGTTTTGCCTTTACACCATGAAGTGTGGACTCACAGATGAAGTCTGAGACACTCTATAACTGTCCACAGGGTGCTCACATTGTAGAGAGAAGCAGCAAGGTTGCTGGCTACATGGCCACTTTTCCCAACCAATTTTTACCTTAACTGCTAAATCACCAAAGAACATGGAATTCCTTAATTTCCAGGAGACAAGTCAGCAACAGCTGCAGTTAGAAGCAGGTAGCCTCAAACTTTAAAAGCCCATTCCTTCTATACATGGCTTTTCTTCACAATTTAACATTGCCTATTAGCTAATAACAGCAGAAAGTTGTTGTTGGCTTAGTTTCTGCTTAAGAAATGATGCCACCAAATGTTAGAAGAAGAAATCAGTAAGCTGACTCTTCTCCTGAGAAATGTGTAGAATCAAGCTCCTGTTGAGTAAGATAAGGGCTGCATTAGCTCTCAGCAGTTGTCTGGTGGCGTTTGCATTACAGAAGCAGCACGTTATGCTGGAAGGTAAATGCCTGACTCAGTTTATTTGCTGCCTTGTCAGGAAGAAGTTGTTCTGAAAACTTAATAGGATCATTCATGTATCTAGCAAATTTAAGATGTCTGAAGTTATGAATATTAATAGTGGGCAGATGGAAGCACTTGAGCACGTTAAGAAGAATGGTAAAGATATTCATAGCAACAAACTTGTTTTGATCTTACTGAATAAAAAACAGGTTAGGCTAGAAAATGTTCTCTCTTCTCCCAGCCCAGTGTCCTCAGCACTGGCTGAAGACTCAAGCCCTTGAACAGTGCTGTGCCAGTGCAAACTGCTGCTGGCAGCCTGAGGATGACCTCTGCATCTGAGGCTGCTGTGGCAGAGAAGAAAAGGGTGTCTTTAGAAAGAAATGTCAGCGTGTGTCTGTCAGTGAAGTTACTGGGGTTGCCATACCCACATATCTCTGCAACACAACTGCTTGGCAGGTACTGAGAAGGTTTTTTCAGATCACAAGGTAAGAGTGAATGCGTGGGTCTGACAGTAGGTCAGGTGAGCTCTGGCCTAGGGCAATTCTGTCTAACTCGGCATTTTTTGCATTGATGATTTTATCATTAAACACACAGACTTTCTCAAGATAACAGTAACTTGATGAGTAAAGATGAATGAAAAGCAGCAGAGAAAGGTGCATTTTTCTTTCTGTTTCTAAATGATGGTTTGTACAATAGCTGCTACATTACAGAGGCCTGAAGTTCTCTGAATACTGAACTGTGCATATTTAAAAAATATATACAGCCTTTTGTTCAAAGTGGCTGTGTTTTACAGACTGTATAAAGACACTTCTGCTTGTCTTGGTAAAACAATTTCTTCTGATTTAGTATCTATAATGTTCCTTTCTTTTTTCCTTTCCCAATAAAGTTCTACTTATTATCAGCAGTATTTACAGTGAATACGTACACGACAGCTGTATTATTTCTAGACCAAATAATAAAACTTACCTTGTTTGATGGGCTGCTGATTGGAGAAGGTGAGAGGAGTAACAAGGAATTTGGTTTCAGCCACCTGCACCCATTGGTGCAGAATTTTAATCGTCCAGACACCGGGTCGCAGGGGCAGATTCAGAGGCGGTTTGTAGTGAGTGAATTCGGCCCCGGATTCGATCAGAATGTCGTAGGTGGCCGCAATGACATTCACAGGATCCACCCACACGACAGTAACGGTGACGTTGGGCCCCTTCCCCCACTTCTGCATGCCAACCGGCTCATCTGTCGGCCCGAGGAGCCCGCCGAAATTCCGGAACAGCCTTTCCTTGGCGTCCCATTCCGTGCCGATCTGAAATCATCATAGAATCATAGATATTAGGGGTTGGAAGGGACCTAGAAGATCATCTAGTCCAACCTCCCTGCCTGAGCAGG
>JANHGL010003691.1:9176-57509 GCA_024611195.1 Ceyx melanurus | reverse complement strand
CCGCCTCTCCGGCACAGCCGGGCTGGGTCCCGCCGCACACTGGGCAGCAGGGGCTCGTTTGGACAGCTGCTGTTAATGAACACTGCCTTAAGGATCAAATAAAAGAGAAGTCGATCATGTTGACATATTTCTGTTCTATATATCAAAGCTTAATGTTTCAAATAATCAGAGCTGGGAGAAGGCTTATCCCTAAACTAAACTAAACCCTTGCAGAGCTCTACCTGATTAGCTGGGCTAAGACTACAGCTGTATTTTTTCAGGGCTCGATTATTTATTTCCCACACAGCCATCCTGCTTGGTTTCAAAGATTCAACACAAAAAGATTTACACAAATATAAGCGAGCAAAGGGAAAAAATCGAATTATTCCTATAGCTGCTGAAGCTCTCTTGGCAGCTCTTCAGTCCGGGCTGGCTTCACCCACTTTCATCTCCACCTGGCAATACTGCTCCAGAGCAGGGAGGAGAATGGGGAGGACACGTAAGAGACCTACAGGGAGGCTTTGATTTCTCTTACATTCCTTGGTAAGAGGCTGAACAGGGTGTATTTCTGAGCAAGGGACTTCGACTCTTCCCAGCACTCACCTTAGCTCACACTGTGGGCACACACTGTGGCTGGACAGGAGTGTTTCACATTGTTCCCCTAGCCCTGAATTACAACAAGCTCTTGAAGTTACTTCAACCAATGACCAAAAGAGGCATCAATACAAACTCAAATTCTTCACTGACCACAAATTCCTCACTAACACAAGTGATCTCAAAAAGATCTGGTTATCTCCAAAGATTTCAGGTGATAGCAGAAGTGTGTTTCAGGATTAGTAGCAGAAATTAACATTACAAAGCGTGGCACCCTGTCAGTAACAGCATGTTTACCACACTCTGTGCTGCCAGTTCTCTCCCCTAAAGTTTGCCCTTTGAAGTCATTAAAACGATTGTCTAGAAAGGAGAAGAAATGTGCAGTTTGCTGTTTTCAAGACAAGCAAAGCTTGAAAACGTTGCATATTAAGAAGCCCAAGAGCCAGTTGGGTTAAGCTCAGGCTGAAACTGCTAAGCCTTAGCAAGGAAAGTTCCTCCCTCCACACCCTCAGGAATCCCCCTCCTGAGCAAAGGGGGACCTGGAGCTAAACTGGGCCATGCTGCAGCCTCCCCAGCAGCTGCCCGAGCAGGGCTGGCAGATACAGCTCCTCCAAACCTTCCCTTGGAGGCCTTTGGACATCAGCTGCCAGCACCCAGACACTCCCAGCACCCCAGGGTGGTCATCCCAAACAAAGACCCCCCCAAGGGCTAACACGGAGGGGACCTGCAGGCTGGATCTTCACTGGGAATTAATCTGAGCTTAGGTTACTCAGCCCTGTGGGCAAGCACAGAATGAGACCTCCAGGGGCCTTGCAGAATTTCTGATTAAAACACCAAGGTCCCATGGAATTCAGCTGCTTCCAGGCTGAGGCAGCAAGCAGGATTGGGAAAAGACTCTGGGTTTCATACCTAAATGCTGCACCAGTCATCAGCTGGAGGAGCCTGCAGCAGCTCTGCTGGGCACTCTGCAAGGCACTCATCCTGACTGCAGCAGTCTCCTGTTTCTCCTGCATTCCTTCAGCATGACCCCACCACACGCAGCTACTCAGCTGTGGGACGTTGCTGGGGTTTGTTTTCCACGTGGTGCCCTTCGCGCAGAGCTGCGGAAGGCCGTGGCTATTGCTAATTTGCTGCTAAACCTTGCTTGGGCAAACTTCCAGTGGCAAAGTGAAGCTGATTTCAAGCTCATATTCACCAAAGAACAGATGGGAAATGTCAGCACTTCAAACTAAGAAATCACAGTGTCTCTCTCCATTTGAATCTGAGCTGCTGTCTAGAAGACATCCTCCTAATGTCCTCAGTGTTGTTTAGATCTTGTAACCAAGCCAAGTATTTTAGCTGTCACTCTGCTCTTAAATGCCACTCGCAGCCATAAATAAGGCTCTAGCCCTTGATTAAAGCACCTTTTGTTTGAAGGAATATTTATATCTCAAAGCATCTGGGGTTCCTAGCAGCCAGTTACGAAGTGGAAAATAAAAAATCTTAGGGCTTCCACAAAGCCCAAACCATCCAGAAAGGTGCATTTACAAAACCATTGTTAGCACAGAACTGTTACTTGTTTTAAACAGATTAAAGTTCAGTTCTTTTAAAAGAAAGCCAAGCAGGTGACACTGAAACAAGGACCAAACTGCCACGGTGCTGCCCGAGCCCAACAGCACGGGTTACTCCACACACACAGATGCCTTCCAAGCAGCAACACACAGGATTTTACAGCAGAGAGCAAAAATTATATTATTAAGGATAAACTCTGGAGGACTCCTCAGGTTTTTATCCGTCAGATTTTATCCAAGCTGGCCTCTGGATTCTTTCCACGCTCATCCTGCCAGAGCTGGGGATGCTGAGCCCCTGTCGGGCCAGAGCAGCAGCAGACAGAAGCACTGGCTTTTACAAGGGTTACTGACTGGATTTTAGTAATACTTCTCTCTGGAACTTTTGGCACCAGCACAGATACAAACTCCACCACCCTCAAGCCCTTGCAAGGCTCAGTGCTATTTTCCCT
The DNA here is from genome assembly GCA_024611195.1 of Ceyx melanurus. Taxonomy (NCBI): domain Eukaryota; kingdom Metazoa; phylum Chordata; class Aves; order Coraciiformes; family Alcedinidae; genus Ceyx; species Ceyx melanurus. The sequence goes on along the minus strand of JANHGL010003691.1, from coordinate 54,937 downwards.
CCAGAGATTTTGCCCGTTCATCTACAAAACAATTCTTTGGCACATACCCAGCGGAGCTTACTGAGCTGCTGGCACCACCTCCTTGGTCAGCCTGTTTAAGAGGGGTTTGGGCATCCACGGCCACAGGAGCCAGCTGAGCAGAGCCCTTGGCAGGGTCTAGAAACACTTATGACTCCCCACAGCCAGTGCTAAGAAGCCAGGGTCCTGCTGGTGAGGGCAGCCTGGCCACCTCACCTGCCTGGGCAGGAGCCCCACGCAGCTCTGTGGCTCTGGGGACACCCCAGGGGAGTGCTCAGCAGCAGGATCATGGGCACACCCTGGCAAAGCTCAAGCTCAGCAGTGCTCACACAGCCAGAAGGCAGTTCTCTCTCAGTGTAGAAAATCCAACGTTCAAAATGCTCCCCCTAATTAGTTAGAGAACTAGCTTGCTGGCAGCAGGGGTGGGGGGAATATAAGCTATTAAAACACTGCTCCAAGTACTGAAATTTAGCTTAAACAAAGATACAGAGCTGCATAGCAATTCCAATGATGTGCAGGTGATGTGGTTTTAATGGATATGGGCATTTCACTGACAGTGTGCACTGTGCATTCCTGTGCTCGGGGTAATTATCCCTTTTTCTTTTTAAGTAGCACATAAAATAGTCACATAAAGCTTGTGTAAATGCCACGCAGGAAAGTTAGGACTCTCCACAGCAACCATGTCTTATCTGCTCCTGCTTTCAGAGAAGCCTCAGATCCTCCCTGCTCATGACACTCTCTGCACACCTTGCTTACTCAGAGGTATCACCTTCTGCAGCCTTGTGGCAAATCAAAAGGACCATGAACAGGTGAACAAGGATGACAGGTCTCAGCCAAGTTCATAACTAGAGCTTTGTGGCTACCTGGGCAGAAAGTGTGAACTGTGTGAAAGAACCAACCCTTGCCATCTGGTCATTAGTTGAAATAAAGTCACCATTTACCACCTGCTTCATTAGTCTTTTCCTAATCTGGCAGTTAGGCTTTAATTTAGTCACTTTGATCAGGGACTGCAAAGTGCCTTCATCTGGGCACTGCTGATAGAACCACCAACAGAAAGGGTGCCCCCAAATACTTGACACTGCCCAGCCAGTGTTGGCAACATGGGCAGTGAGTGGAGCTGCCAGGGGGACTCCATGCACAGGGGCTGAACTGGGGGTGACCTCCCTCCACCCACCCCAACAAAGAGAGACAGCAGCTCGACAGGTTCTGAGCAGTTGCACAATTAGGGGATGGATTTTTTCCAGCAGTTATGGAGAGCAACAAATTGGGGTGGCAGTTAAGGGCTGAAGCTTTAGGGGGAAAGAGTTTGGAGACAGGTTCCTGTTCTATCCTGACTGCTCCACACTACTCTTGGGTAGTTTCTGTGTTAGTGGTCACACCAGCAAAGCACGGGGGTATCTTACTGGGACAGCCTGGGGACAAATGGCCCTGCCCCAGGGAGGGACCACACCCAGGAACCATGAGGTGGCCAAGTCTGAATGAGTTCCAGCATGAAGGGGACAGCAAAGGGTGACCCCTGAGCATGGCAAGCTAACCAGCTAACCTCAACCTTCTCTGGTTTATAGGCCAAACAATATCCCTGCCCCTCTGCCACCCCTCTTCCTCCTTCATCCATGTCCTCTGGATGCAATTCTTCAAAACAGTTTGTGACAAAACCAGAAGAAAAGGTCACAGCAGTTAATGTCTGCCTCAATATCATCCTGGTTGAAGCAATGCGCTTTCAGAAATTCCAAGATTAATTACTTCAACCTCAAATTCACTCGTTTAAACTCCTGTGTCATGCCAAAAAACATATCCACAGTAGCCAGTCTACAGTGGGCTTCTTGGCTGTGCTTGGCTCAGTGAAGACCTGAAGGTCTGTCCTCAGTAGAAAACATTCAAAATACATTCACAGCATGTTGAAAATACTCTTTTGTTGGGAGTTATTGCTACAACCAATAATAAGAAGTGTATTTGCCACTAAAAGCCTAAAGACCTCTAAGGTCTTGCTAAAGAAATGTTGAGATCCCAGAGGGCTTCTCTGAAGGTCAGCGTGACAGAAACAACCAGAGACAAAGGGAAGGAAGACAGCTTGTCTTGGCATAATGGCAAAGCAAGGTCTGGAGAAAAACTCCAAGCCCACCTGCACAATTCCCTGCTGTGGGTTGTATCCCTGCCTACTTAAAATCAAATTATTTAGTTGAAATCTGTCCAGAGCCCCTTTCATTGCTCCCTTCCCCAGGCACGTGCAGCACGGGTGCAATCAGAGGCTGTGTGCACCCAGCAGGCTCCAGACACACCAGTTGCCACTCTACAACCTGCACACACCTCACTCTGCAGATCTGCCTCTTGTTTCTCACATCCCCTCACGACCACAAGGTTCCTAAAACCTGGAATGTTTCCTAGGTATCCTTTACACACAGCATTGTACTAGGGGAGAAGGAAGAGAATCAGATCTTTCTTAAGGATATTGTTTGAAAGCTGCCCAGATTTGAAGCTAGTGCTGCAACACCAAAACATGCCCTTCTTGCAACAGCACTGACAGCCACAAATACTCTGAGATGTAAGCACATCCTATAGGATCTGTGGACACTAGAGCCCAGCTGTGAGTGTGCCAGGCTACCCAGCAAGTTTGATTTTAGAACCACAAGGCTGGGGCAGTTTCTCACCCCCTCGCCCTGTCGATTGCAGTAAAAAGAAGAGAAAAAGAAGTCATCAGTACAGCAATGCTGCTAAAATCCACATACCAGTATATCCAGGCAGGCTGCTTTAAGGAGAGTGATCTGGTCTGCAATGGTCAGACTTGTGAAGCCAGGCAATCGCTTGGCAAACTCCACGATTTTAATAATGCACTTTGTTGCCAGTTCACTGAATTTATCCCAGAGCCCCAGGTCCAGTCGAACCCGATGGTCTGCACTGGAGTTCTGCAAAGACAGACAGAAGGCACCATCAATCAGCAGGGAATGGTTTTTTCAAGGGAAAGCAACAGCACCCCAGTATTCCTTCGAGAAGCACTTGCTATTAACATTCCAGGCATTTTCTGCAGCTTGCTGTTGGGATGAGGCTGGTTTGAAACTTGGATTAATCGCCTGAAAATTCCTTGGATACTTCTCCCTTACTTACCATGGCAGAGGCCATCTGTACAAGGAATACAAATGAACTTAAACATTTCCAAATGTCACTATCATTATTCTTCCTGGCCATTATATAATAAGTGCATTGAGAGAGACAATTTACAGTTGTACCCCAGAAAATAGGAATGAAGAGTGGGAACAACGGTATCTGGTCCTGGTCTGGAAAAAGCAGCACAATATTTGGAACATAGTTTCACATACTTAATGTCTTAGCAAATTATATCTACTTAATTTATCTGCTCTGTGGCTCTGCAAGGGTTTTACAGCTTTTTCCAGCTACACTCCCAGGAATTAAAGTGCCATTTTTTACACAGTGATAGCAAAACCACCCTGTGCACTGCTGAAATGAATGCTACACTCGTTGGATGGTGCATCCAACATACACCCTGCTGTCTGAAATGTCACCAGGACATTCCAGTTGCATCTTGCAGAGATTGTTTCCATACATTTCTCTATTTTGATCCAAAAATCCATAATTTGCCAGGTTGTGTAGCACATCTGAGTTAAGTTTGTGATTGAACTCATGTTTCCACACATTCAGAAAAACCACTTAACACATTGGCCAAGCACCATGTGACTCAATGGTACTGGAAGCTGGCTGATGCTAGTCCAGCAAAAGCTCATCAGTTCAGATCTCCTCTTCATTGAAAGGGGAATTTTACCTGTAAAAATATATTGGTCATGGAAAAAGGTGCTGTCTGCAAGCACAGAAAACCAGAGTTCTCTCTAAGTCTCACCTGAGCTTGCTGTCTAACCAAGGAGAGGGGCATCTCCAAGTCACCCACTCCAGACAGGCACTTGAGGCAGGCAAGGGAAAATGCCAAGGCTTTCTCCCCAGCTTCAAGGGAAGCTGATGCAGTTAAGCTGCCTTGGACTTGCTGCATAAAGGTAAAATGGCAAATTAACTTTAAAAATGAAGTTAAATAAGAAAGTCAAAAACCTGAAGGTGCACACCTGCTCTTCCCCTCTCTCTCTCTCCTTAAGGGATAAGAAATTAACTTCCAAATTTCTGTTAGAATTTTTATTCTGGGAATTTCCTCTTATTTTCTTTTAAATGACAGGAGAAAAGATAGAAGGAAATGTCTTTATCATCCTAAACCTAAAGAATTGCCCTCAAAATGGCCCAAAACTAATGGGTTAACAGCCATTGTAATGCCCTTTGAAACATTTCTTTTAGCTACAGCAGTATGCATCCCTCAGATTTATTTTATTTCATCCTCAAGGACCTTGGTGAAATACAGTACATTGGAGGAAAAATAAGATCAGGATGTGCAGTCATTCAGGCTGTAATTAAATTTAATAGGCAGTTTATCCAGTTCATAGAAAGATGGCATAGCAGAGAGCTACACAAAGCAGAGCCTAAAGCAGGAAATCATTTTACAATAGGGTATCCATCTGGAAAAAAAAGAAAAAAAAAAAGAGGGTGCATGGAACCAGCAAGTGTGAACAAAATCTTCATCAGTATCAGATGAGGTTACTTTGTCATGCTGCAGCAGTGGCAAAGGGAAGTTTGACATCTCTTCTATTAAGACTAATGCAGGGCCCTGCTAACAAATGTAAATCTCCCTGGCTATTATGCAAACTGGGGAGAAGGGGCAGTTAATAAAATACAAAATAACCCACTTTTTTATGATGCCGGGTGCCAGATTCCTCGGTGCTGGAGCTAAATGTGGTTTACACATTCCCTTTGAGATGCCATCAGTGGGGAGGGGGTTTAGCATCTGATTTGGTAATGAATGCAGTTGTGAGTGCCAGGGAAAGCAGCTCCATCTTTTAGCAGGCTTTCTAGGTACATAAACCCCAAACCGACTCAATAGCAATGTATAGGTTGAACACTAAAACACAGGGTTAATAAAATGCACATTAGAAACAGAAACTCTGATTAAATTTGCCTGGGGATCTCCTCTAACCATGCTGTGAAAAAGATGCAGATGCTGTGGCTTTTCCACAATATTTTCCTGCAGCAGGTTTTTTTTGGGGTGGCTTTTCCAGGAGCAGCCTTGCATGTTTTTCAGGCCTCTGCACCAGAGCACATATGGTGGAACAACACTGTAATGCACCCTAGTGGCATCTTTATCAGTGGAAAAGCCCAACCTTGCTATGAAATCCAATTAAACAGCCATTTTTGCCACATAAATGGATGCCATTTTTTCCATCCTTTTTGTTTTTTCATCGCAGGCTGCTCTGATCTCCACATTAACGACACGGGATGAGGTACTCACACAATCATACACAGCAGCACAATCCCTCCTGTCTTTAAAATCCACTTTACAACAGCAACAAGGCTCACAGGGGCACTCTGCCCTAATCAGGAACACTTGCTCTGCCTCTTTAGTGAAAGCAGCACTGCACTCCAGTGCCAGGGAGCTCAGCGAGGACCACGGCAGGGGGCTCTGCTCACTCCCAGCATCACAAGATGTATCTCTCCATAGATTGATCCACATCCCTCTGCAGTGGCACAGAACAGCCACGGAGCTGCCCAGCCCAGCACTGAGAAAAGACCCAGTGCCAGTGAAATGCAAAACCCCTTCACTGCCAGCCAGCCAAGGGCAACCTCAGGGAACACGCTGCAAGAGGCAGCAAAATCAAAATGATTTCTGTTTTCTCCTCCTTTATCAGCAGGATGGATGTAACACAGCTGTAGACTTCCAAATCATACCAGTCTCCAGGGACAAGTGGTATAGTTACACTCAATTATACTGTAAAGTATGACATCTCCAGAGAAATTACTAAGGCACTCTCTCTTACCTGGATGACAGTAATAAAACAGATCTATTTATGATGGACTTTGGAAATCCATTAGGTTTAAACAGCTTGCTGATTCTCATCACTGGCAGAACTGTGCTTGCCACTGCCCACCAAATCCAACTGCTAAGTCAAATGACCCAGGGAATTTAATACAAGTGCTGTTCTCCCATTATTTTAAGTAGACTTTTATTAACTATGCAAAGCACGGTAATTATTACAGATAAGGGCACTTCTTCTTTTTAAAGAGCAGATGGGTAAGAAAAACCATAATTGAAAATGCTTATCCAAACCCATTTCTGAAGAGGTAAAAATACACAACGGGAGGGGAAAAAAAATCCCCATGTAAGCCTTTCCTCTGTGAGATGCAGGCTGCAGAGCTCAGGAGCAGCAGCCAGAAACACGAGTCAAATGTCTGAAGAGATTTTATGACTATCTCTGTGAGGGCTTTTTTACTCTTAGACCCTTATTCCAGCCCCAGTGGTACTTGGTACAGACAGACCAGCTTCATCCACTCAGTACTTGGGAGCCCAGGTGGTCTCACAGAGGGCTCTGAAGTTCCAAGAGACATAAACTCATCCTGGGAGTCAGCAGGAACCCAAGGCTGAAGGCATCACTGGTGGGTGTGATATGCAACAAGACCCTCTCCAATTTCATCCCCTTGGATCATTTCAAGAGGTAAAATATTCATGACACTTAAGCATCCAGTATCTAACGTGAGCACACAGGTGCCCAGGTTTCTCTTTCAACCTTGGCAGTCACCATCAGACCAGCAGCTCACTCCTCAAACTCAGAGGTAACCCAACACGTTCACTGCAGGAGCTGTGCCAATAAACTGCTCTTTGGGCACAGCCAGGCTGTCTGCAGGGCAGCCTGGGAGCAATACTTACTGTGTACCATAAAAAAGCACCCTGCTTGCTAGGACATGGAGTACTGATGCTCCACAGGGATTTACCTAGGTCATTCCCTGAGAAATCAGTGTTTGTTTCAGTAGCAGAGCAGAAAAAACTCAAAATCAAGACTCTAAACAAGAACTAACACTTATTTTTTACCAACAATTTCATTACTGCTTTTGCAAACTTGACATTGAATTTTCTCTCTGACATCAGTAAATATCACTGACCTTCCTTGCATTTAGTAACATATACATGTCAAAAAACACCCAATTATTTCCCTGCCTCATCCTCTGGAGAAATTCCCCCAGTACTGAACTGCTTGACAGGGGGTTGATTATTCATTTCTAAATTCTGAGTAAGTTTTCTCTCCTCTGTGGTTATTTCAGTAGACTGGAAGAGGAATAACCTGCAAATAAGCATTTTGGGAACTGATTTATTTAGATATTGCCTATCTTCCTTGACCTCAGTAGCTCTGGGACTGTCACCAGTAACCAGCAGCACTGAAGAACTCTCTACACCTGCAAAGTCATAATCTGCTGATGCACAAGCATAGATCACAGCTTTGGAAGTCAATGAATTTCTAATGAATAATGGCATGTAATTGACTGATGGACTCCAGGCTTGTCTCCTGGCTGGATTAATCCTCCAGCCAGTCTCTCATAATACTGCTAAGTAACTCTTACAATTAAGTGCAATTTCTCTTCTTCAGCAGGCATACCTGTGCTGCTTTTTCATGGCCAAGGAAGTGCAAGGAGAGCATCTACTGCATGTTTAAAACATCTGAAGCCCCCAGTGCAAAAGTCACACCCTCCAAGCATGGCCAGAATGTGTCACAACCCCCCCTTACCGTGGTGTATTTTCCCAGCTGGCAGAGGGAGGGGAAGGTTTCCTGGTGAGCTTTTCGGATCTTCTCAGTGAGATCATCCAACTCTGCTGTCATTTCATAGTTTTCTGTGGACTCCTGCTTTGAAGGTTCCTTCTTCTTTTTGTTCCTATCATTTCTGACAGCTAGGGAAAAAAAAAAAGAGACAGACCATGTGGTTATTCAGATCACTCCATGTTGCTTTACATCAAACACTCAAAAATGCTTTTATTTCAAACATAGATTATTTTAAGTAGATATAAAAATGTTATATGCACAAGCTTAATTACTTAACTGTAAGAATTGAATGGGTAATGATGAAACCAAACTTCCATAGGTGCTTGCTGTGGAAGTGTCTACCTGCCAAGAAAGTCTACTGCCAAGTTCACCTGCACTGGCAGCTTTGTCAGGTGGGATTTTATTCCTTGTATCACTATAGGTGTGCATGGTGCAGTCCTGTGCAGGGTGCAGTTGGTGTTCTATTAGAGAATCATAGAATGACTGGGTTGGAAGGGAGCTCTGGAGCAAATCCAGCCCAACTCCTGCTGAGAGCAGGGACATCCCAACTAGAGCAGGGTGCTCAGAGCATCCTCAACCCCACCTGGGATGTCTCCAGGGATGGGGCCTCCACCACCTCCCTGGGCACCCTGCTCCAGTGGCCACCACTCTGCTGGGAAACAACTTCTATTGGATGTGAATGTCACCAGAGAGAGACAGCAACTGTCTCTCTTCTTCAAGTCCTCAGCATGGAAGACACAAAACCCACGCTAATAAAAAGTCCAGCGAGCAAAAGTTATTTAAAATGAAAGTTAAATGGGAAAATAGTAAATGAAAGAAGATGAAACACATTAAACTCAAGATCTGAAGATCAAAGGAGAAGCACAAACACTTGAAAAGAGGAAGAATGGCAGTGAAGCCATCTGAAGTTGCTTGCCATCTGCTCCTATGCTCAGATCAGCCTTCTACCTTCCCCCGGCCGTGGGGGATGAGTGGCAATCTGCACGGTGCAGCACTCGTGCTGTAATTGATTTCCCACATCTTTGTGTTTTGTAATAAAATATGACAGCTGCTCCATCACCATGCTGCTCTTTGTTCTTTTAATGAAAAGAGCTTAATTTTACACAACGTGCCCAGGAGATAAGTCTATGTCCACGGCATTGCCAGGACTTGTGAGTTTTATCAAAAGGCTTGTTGTTAGCTGAAGAGAACGTCTTAAGTGTAACCAGATGCAGGAGACTTTGCTCCAAAGCCAAGCAAAATCAACCCCTCTCCCCAAACACTCTGTGTCAATATTAAACACCCCGAAGACTAAATGTTATTGGACAAATAAACCCAATCCTAACATTCCCTCAAACCTTATGGTATTTAGAACAAGGCTCTAAACTCCGAGGGTGTGGCCGGTGGGTTTGGCACCTGGGGAGCAGGTCTGGGGAGGCTGGATGGCCAAAGAGCTGCTGGTTCTCATTTATTCCCCAGAAAGTGCATCTTGTGATGCAGGGAAAAGGGCAGATTCCCAGAGTCATCCCCAAGGCAGCTCTTGAGGAGAAGAGTGGGCTCCTCAGGCCCATCTCAGTGGGTCTGTTGCTGCTTCCCACGTGGCTGTGCACCACAAGTCATCTTAAAGGTCTCTTCCAACCAGATGATGCTGGGATGATTCTATGATCACAAAGAGCATTTCAGGGGGAAGAAGAGGTGTCAGTCCTGCCTGACCTACAGGATCTGCTTGAGAACAAATGGCACACAGTTGGATTTGTTTTTCTCAGGGTGTCCTTGCTGAGATGACATTAAGAGCAACATGGTAACATGGTTGGGGTGGGACAGCAGCAGAGTCAGGAGCACCTACAGAAATAAAGTCCTGTGTGTAGCAGGAACAAGGGGTTGATTCAGTGGCTACTGTTGCTTCTCCACAAGGCCATTAGCCTTGTACTCCATGTGATGCAAGGCTCTGCTTTTCTCACTTGAAGTTTGACTTTGCAAGTGTGAGAACTCTGACCCCAATCCAGAGGATATTTTCAGGATGAACTTGACTTTTTACTGAGCAGCCATGCACTGAAGTCAGGCATGTGCTTTTCTGGATCAGGGCTGGGACTGAAGCCTGGCCTTGAACACCACCAGTCCTGGTGTCTGGAGTAAGAGAAGACTCAGAGGAGGCTGGGAAGAGTGGAATGAAAAGGTACCTCCTTGTGAAGATTCAATGCTAACAGTGTAGTCAGGGTGGGCATAGGGCACTGGATGCCCCACCTTCCTTCTAATATTCCCCTAAATCCAGTGCCCTCATTTCTTGGCTGAACCCCAGGGCACAACACATGTATAGTCTATGGAAAAAAAACATCCAGGCCAGACACTTGGATCTGGAGCGCTCCAAACTGCCACCCCACTCCAGAATTAAATCCTAATTGCTGTTGCACTTAGGAGACAAAAGAGCTCCTTAGAAAATTCTGTAAACCCCTACACAACTGCAAGGAGCAGTAAGCCTTGGTAATAAAGCCTCATTTACTTACTGCATTGTGAGCTGATTGACAAATTTGGCAAACACAGGGCCCCAGCAACTACTTATCTCAATAGCTTTGATCTCCTCGTGGAAGACAAACACGTTATTTAGGCCAGTCTGTGTAGGAGCAGCTGCCAAGAGGTCCCAGAGCCCAGGAGAGGAGTCCAGCAGGAACTGTGCCACTGCTCCTGTGCTAACCCCCCTGAGCAGCTCTGCACAAGTCCCTTCCCCTCTGAAGCCCACCACAGGGGCTGGGAAATCTCCACCACCAAACTGAGCAGAACTAACACATCCTGAAAACTAAGAAGAGTTTTTGCTCATTTTAACCTTTTTTCTATGGTTCTGATAACCCCTGTAATAGTGATAAAACCTGGGTAATATTTCTCTTCTTACTTTACATACACTTTTTATATTTCCTACATTTGTCTTCACTTAAGACTGCATCAGACGTGGCAGTTTTTCTATATTCCCTGTAACAAGAAGCAATAAAGTGCTGACAGATCACACCCAGGCTCCAAAATATAAAGAATTTCAATAACGTTGAACTATTGTGCAAATTAAACTACAATTCAATACCAAAAAAAAAAAAAAAAGAAAGAAGATAGGAAAATATTAAGACAGCACTACATTTAAAAAAGTTAAATAAAAACATATAAGCACACACATTTAGCCAGTAAATTTAAAAGCCATCACTGCTCTGGGAACAGGAACTGCCACACGGCATGTGGGAAGGGTTTTGGATTACAGCTTATGCTTATATTACATAAATCACACCTTTTTGTATCTTGATCTTTACATGCATATGATCACATCAATCCCCAGTGCAATTCCACTGCCTTTTAATGATGATACAGCAGTGATGAATCTGTGCCAGGGTTAATGCTACCGTAGAAAAGCCAGCTTATGAATTTCATTACTGGGGCACTAAATCCTGCCTTGATGGCAGCATTCTTTAGGAGCTCCTGACAGGGGCCAGGATGGAGGCTCTCCTGCCATTTGGGCAACACTGGAAGTTCAGCAGAAGGCAGATGAGGTGGTGTGTGGAAGGAGATGAACAGAGGCGTGTTCATCACCGGGCCCGAGCATGTCTGCTGCCATCCATCTCCCTCTGGCAGCTCCTGTCCCCTGCACACACATGCCAGGACTTGCTGTTCCACACCCAGAAACCTCCAGGCAGTGGTGAGAGTGCCTGTGAGCTGCAGAAGGCACTTGCTGCTGCCTCAGTTGTGAGGAGCAGCCCCTACCCTCAGCCTGAACATCCTCTCTTGTCCATCCAGCCTGTTCTCCTCACTCCAGAGACCACTGCTCTCCTTGGCCACATTTCCCCCTTCTGACTGGAGCAAAAGCTGCAGGAGGGGAGGATGCATTTTTCAAGAGAAGCAGGGCCTGCTGTAGATGAAAACAAGTCATGGAAATACACAAATGGTTTCTCTCAGAGGAGCTGAGAGATCTCATTTAATAACCACGCAGCGATTCTCCTGCTTGAGTGGGATCATTTCAAGCATGTTGTAATGCTGGGAATTGTCCAGTCTTAAACCCAAGCCTCTCAGGTCCACCAAACTTAGTCACTGCTTGGCCTAAGAAAAGTCTGGGATCCAGCCCCACAGATTCAGGCAGTTTCCAGACAATCAGGTACAACCAAAAAGTCGGGGTCTGTGCTGCCCTTTGCCAAAGGTGGCACAGTCCTGGCTGGGGGGGAAGAGCCTGCAGCTCACAAGGCAATTCTTCCAATTGCTTGTGTAACCTGTGCTTCCCCAGATGCCCAGAAGATATTTAGACAGCATCTTTCATCTATTATAATGATTAATCAGCTACAAATTCATGACTTGATGCTATGGTTACAGTTTTGCTTCTTGGAGATCCCCGTGACCTTTGAATAGCTCTGAGTACTAGTTAACTGGTTTTGTTCCTGTAGCAACAACTACTAGTGTTTCCAGTCAGTTTGCATTCCTGTAAAACCACACTTCTCTTGCCCCTAAATATTTTGTTAGTTACTTGTTAAGCTAACAGATCTCCGAAGCACTATAAAGCTCACAGAGTAAGTCAGTAACTGCAGGGCACTGAGTGCAGAGCAGGCTCTCAAAAAGATGCCTTTTGTTTGCAAACACCCACCTGAAGAGAAGCTGGAGGTGAGCTGGGGCAGCTCTGTGCCAACTGTCCCCTCTGGGCAGAGGTTTGTTCTCCCACCTGCACCTCTGGCAACCATCTATCCCTTGCTGAACACCAGGCAGCCAGCATGTGGGCACCAGGGCCGATGCCCAGCACTGCAGCCAGAAGCACCAAAGCTTGCTAGGGTGGGGAGCTGCAAGTCTTGCAGAGCTCCTTTCCACTCTGATTCCAGCAGCAGCTGCTGAGAATTTCCAATTGTGGCAGAAGTGAGCAGCTGTGGGCAATTTCAGGCAGACATGCACAACATTTGCCTACTGCCACTGCCAAGTCTGATCCATCAGGATGGACACCCGCACAGATCACCCGTCCCCCTGCAATAAACTCTGCTGATGGCAGTGAGCACCAGGCCACAGGAGTGTCCCTCACAGCAGCTGCACTGGAAAACTGAGCTCTGGTACCCCCAGTCCTGCTGCTGCTGAGCTGAGCTCTCCAAGCCCATGGACAAAGCCAACACCCAGCTGCATACCCCATGCCTAGAAGCTGGTAGGAGGAGGCACGGAGATGAGGGACCTCACAGAGGTTGATTTTCCCACCTCCAACATTAAGGAGATGAACAAAACAAGTCTGAAAGCAACACAATCACACTTGATAGATACACCATCCATTGACACTGGTAAGACTCCATGCAGGGCAGCCATGAGCCAAACCCAGCATTCAAGCATGCAGAACACCAGGCAGTTATACAGATTGTGTTCCTAGGCTGTGATTTCCAGGTGAGAGAATGTTTTCTTTTAGGCAAGACTGCTTAGAACAAATTCCCATGCCAAAAGTCAGCTTCAACTCATGGAGAAGGGTTGGAGCAAAGCACGTTTCAAACAGAAACCTCTCATTTCTGATGGGCAAAGCCAGTAATGAGTGCACAGTTGTGCAAGAGGCTCGAGTAGAAAACCAAAACACAGCACATATTTTGTAGCTGATTCAGAGAAACCAACCATGTCAGCTGCCAGGTACAAGAAAACATCTCAGATTGGAGATAGTATCTCTCTACAGACCTGTATCCAACCAGCAGGGAGCACAACAAGGATGGAAGAAATTCCTTAAGCACCTGGCAGGCCATCATCTTTCCCAAGGCTGAGAGTGAGCACGTACATCACAGAATCCAGCCCTGCCTAGTGAGAAACAACCTTCAGCTCTGGAGAACATGCCCTGGGCAGAGCCCCAGGAACCTCCATCCAACTGTGGGGGAAAGAGGAGCTGTCCTGTGAGCTGGTTCAAAGAGGACATTGTCCTCTGAGCAGGTTCTTCCAGACACTAGTGGCATTTTATTTTTTATTCTGTTTTTTTGGACAAAAGTGGCTCTGAACTCTACCTGTGCTATTCATTGCATAATTGCTACGTTTTATTAGAAATATGATCTGTTATAAGCCTGAATGTGGTAACTGAAATGACACTGAAAATTAGATTATTCTGATTATTAGAGAAGTGAGCAAGGTACTAAACATTTGTAAAGCCAATAATCAATCAGCGTATCCATCCGAGCGCAATAAAATCAATCAGGACCTAGTGCGTTTAAATCTAATTTTTTAAGCATGACATTTTCTTCTGAGTTTCTTTTTTAAATGTCACCCTCTTCTACAACAGTGATTGATTCTATCCCCAAGGACAGTTAACTCCAACTGATTTATTCATTGCAGCGAGCTCTCGTACCCACAGTCTTTTCTAAATATCAAATTAATGACAACAATTCTGTTTTCATCAACGTGTAGGATTGGGAAACACAGGCTGGTGGAGTCAAAACAGCAAGAAAAGCAACAGTCATTGAAATTGGCTCAAATTCCAGGCACCTTTTCCATAGGAAGCAGTGCATTTTCATGCAGAAAATGGTGGAATTGTGTGTCCTTACTGTTCTCTCTCCCCCCATAAAAGAGAAGGCCAAAGATTTGCTTGTTTCAGACATAATTCATTCAGAAATGTTTCAGTAGTGAACAATGAATCACTAGCTACAGGGAGTCTGTGAGTAATTACCTGTGCCTCCAAAATAACCTTATTAGGCTATTCTAAGTATAGGGGAGACCTTTGCTACGTGTAGCCTCAGGGCTTCTCTTTTTTCATTCATGCACAGGGGATTTATATGGTTCTATCCTATTATAACTGGGGAAAGCAACACATCTCCCCTTTATGTATGAGGATAACTGCAGGGTTAATATATCAAGAACTGAGTTATAAGAACAGGTTTCATTATATGAATGAATGATACAAATGGATGCTCTACAGCTTTATTTAACTGGCCTGAAACTTGATCTGTGGTCTCAAGGATTCCATCAGCCGGAAAATTTTTATTTTTGACTGGAAAATTGGCACCTGCTATTGTCAAACCCCTGAAATATTAGGGGAAGGAATGAGCAGGAAAAAAAAAAAAAAAAAAGAGTTTCTAGTCCCTTGAAGAAAAACAATACTAACTGAACTTCAGATGTAGGACTAAAACTGGAAAGCCAATGCAGAAAAATAGGCTGAGAAAAATACTCCTGGAAGAGAACTGAAAGGTATGGCTTAGGATTATTTTTTATTTATTTTAAATTATTATTTTTATTATTTTACTTTACTATCATTTAAGATAATTTTGTTTTTTCCCTCTTTTAAGACCTTCTGAAGTAAACCCAGCATCTATCATACTCTGGATATCTAGACCTGACAACCAAAAGCTTGAAACCACTGCCCAAGGAAAAAAAGGGGTCTCTAAAGCTTTAATGTTGCAGGAGGCTCCATTAAGTGCTTCAGCAAGAAAGAAAACCCACCCAAAAGCTCCTACACTGGTGTATGAATCCACCACTCATGCCTGCCTTGCTAGGCTACAGTATTTCTGGGCTGGTTCAAGTTCTGTGGAACATGCCCAACAAGGAAACAGCAGCAACTGCCCCAAGAGTGGAAACCAGGACTCCAGAAATACAAAAGAAAACACCACACCTTCCTCCCCACCCCTCCAAGCAGGTTCTAAGAACAACTGAGAAATGAAGAAGCTGCAAAACCAGAAGGACAGCAAATAAATGGACCACACTGGAAGAAAACTCAGCGTGTAGCTGCAGGTGTGGGCAGGCAGGAGAGGCAGCAGGAGCAGCAGCTGAGGCAGAGCTGTCCAGGGCACAGCATCTACCAGGGGCTGAACCAAGAGCACACTCCTTGGGCTCTTTCCCACACAGACATAACCTCAAGTTACTGCATACACCCAGAAATCCCCCTCTGTAAGATGGAGCATCTCCAGAGGCAGGTCCCACAGCACCCCTGTGCCTCTTGCTGGTGAATTAATCTACCCTTCTGTTTTCCCCTCCTGGTTCATGCCCTGCCCCATCTCCCTCTGTTCTGCATTAAATCAGTCACTTTCTTGAACAAACTGTGTTCACTATCTGCTGCCAAAATCCCAGTGGATTCACTGGTAACTTCTGTGGCACTCTAGATAAAATTCTGCATACAGCTGGTTGAGCTGAGATACTTTGGGGAACAGGAGGGCAGTTTCTCTGGAATTGCAATGTCTTAACACATCAGCTAAAAAGATGCAAGGCCACAGACACAATGTAATCCCATTTTCTTGCAGATGAAGTGACCAGGTGCACACAACAGCAGTTGAAAAAGACTGCTAAACACCCATCCTGAGATTAAATATCTGTTTAGCTGTAACGCATTTGTTTTACCATAGCCCGGGGAAAGAAAGAAAAAAAAAAATCCCTAGGTTTCCAGCTCTGAACTTCAGTCAGAAATCACTAAGAGGCCATTAAATCTGTCTCATCAGATTTCAGCTCTTCAAGTGCCCTTTTGAGCTGCCTTCTCAAAGCACCTGCCCTTTGGAGCTACCATCTCAAAGCCTGCTACACTAACTCTTCAGAGATAACGGATTACAGGTAAAAATATCCTGAGCCTGACCTTTCTCTGCGGGGTCACTGAAAGGTAAATCAGTCTGCTCATCTAAAGATACTCCATTAATTTCCCTTAGAAGGCATGCTTAGCACGATGCCAAGCAACAGGGAGAAGCTGGGGTTATCCTAAGGCACTGATTCCATCTGTTGGGCATTATCCAGGGCTGCTGGTGGGCAGGGAAGTGCACGGCCACAGGCTAAGACCAGACACCCCACTCCATTCCTGCCTGGACTGGTGCACTTTGTACACCTCACCCTGCTGTGGCTATTTTATCTCTCACCCTGACGTGCACAGGGGGATAAAAATATCTCTAACTTGCTCAATACTTCATTGGAAAGCTCCATACCATGACAAATTGCAGCCTCTTTCCTGACAAAGCCATTAACAGCCTCCTTCAACAGGACAACTTTCCACAGTAAGCACATTCATGGAATGTAATGAATGGGTTTCAGCACTGGGGCAGTTGCTGGTTATGTGTGATGGAGTAGCAGACAGCAAATGGGAAAGCTACCCAAGATACATAAATAAATACATTAATAGATACATAAATAAAGGAAGTGAGCAGGAAGACCCCTTCCCTTTGCTCACACCAGGCCGTTTGGTACCCAGGACAATGGCTTCCCAGAAGGAAGAGCAGAATCTCAGGGGTGATACCTGTTGTTATAGCTGGTTTCATGCAGTTTGGCTTTCCCCAAGCAGGGTTCAACCCTCCCTTGTTTAGCAGAATTACCCAGAACAGCCCTTCAAGACTTCTCACCACTGCTGCTTCTGTCTTCAGTAAAGCCCTGCCAGTGTAAAACCACAGCAGCCTCGTGGGAGATGGGCTCTGCCACCTGCCTCTGCGGATGGATAACACCTCATCCACACCCCAGTTTCATGTCTTTTGTTTTGCCCCCGAGGCTGAACTTCACATTTGTACCTCCCAGTGCCTTGTGCAATTGTGTAAAGGTGCAGCAAAGTGAGAGAGCTGCCAACTGCCAACACGTCTGCAGAGGCTCCGTGTGTCACCTCCCGCCAACAACCCAGCTCATGGAGGAGGAGGAGGAGGAGAAGGAGGAGAAGGAGGAGGAGGAGCAGTTGTGCCCGGTGTGCTTTAAGAAAGGGAGCTGTAGTCTTGATGAGCAGCCTCAGCAGCTTGCAGCCCTGGCCTCCCACTAGGCTAGGGATAATAAAAGCAAAGCAATAGCTCAGCTACTATTGACCCAGTGCTCTGAAGCTAAGGTGGTAAACACTCTGTTATTGGCTTACAGGAATTCCTCCTAAGAAGAAGGCAAATGAAGATCAGGAGGGTATTTCCAGCTCCCTAGGTGCCAGGGTTGGCCCCTGAAGTGGTGGGCAGTGGGGACATGAGAGTAAGCAGCTCCACTGCCATGCTCAACCTCCCTGCCTCCAGCTGGAGCTGCCACTGAAGGACCTGCTCCTCCAGGAGAGGCATTCCAGGAGCAAGAGAAGGGAAGAACTGTATTACTTAACCAGGTGGACCTAAAAGCAGCACAAGAACAGCCAAAAAATGTCCTGTTTAAGCCTCAGAGTGAGGTGCAGCCCAACACAGCTGGTGGGCATGCATCTGCACCTGCTGGGGAGCCTGGTCTGCAGACAGCTCAGGCTTATTCATTGCCAGCACTCTGGCATTAGAGCTGCTTTGCCATAACACCACCGGGAAGGCTTCATCAAGCAGGAGCAGAATGTGCTCCTGGTGGGGTACTTTTTAAGATTACATTGCCCTGTTTTCACAAACTGTAACCTAAAAAGAGTGAGGTTGGGGGGCTTCTTTTAATTCCCATCTGCAGGATTTCAGGAAGGCAGAGCTGAGCCAGGCAGCAGGCTCTGGGAGAGCTGGGCTGGCAGCCCTGCTGAAGATGAGACAGGTAAACAAGTTCATTCACTTCCAGCTTTAGTGCCCACCCCGAAATGTTAGACCAGTGAGCTCAGGGCACTTGCAAAGAGAAATCCTCCCAGGTTTCTCCTGGGGCTGGATGTCCCTTCCCACCCACACAGGGTGTAACTCAGTGGAAGCCCCAGCTCAGGCCAGGATCTCCACGCCTGGGACGGCAGCAGAAAGTGCCTGGGACACAGAAGCTATTTAATAAACACTGCTCACATAATTCACATGCAGAAATACTGCTTTTCATCTATTCATGCAAGGCCTCCAGTTCTCTGTCCTCCTGCTTTATGTAGCAGCAGAAGCACGGTGGCTGAATGTCTGGGGCTGAATTCCCTTCACACACCTGCAGCCACCTCAGCTGGTTCAGCACTCATGACATCAATCTCTCCACCAGCCTGCACCTAATTACCACACTGTGCTGAGATATTTTCTCCTTTATGGACGATGCCAAAGTTCTGGAAAACACATCCCCACTCCTCTCTTGATTTAAGAACAAACTGCTTTCTTGTCTGGGACTTACAGTCTGAAACAGCAAGAGTAAAACGAGCAGATTATTTAAGAAAGAAGGCGTGCTAGGAGCTACAGGACTGGCTTAAAGAGCTTAATTCAGCCAGACAGGGTCAAGCAGCAGCAAATCCTGATTTCTCCATAAGATCTTTTAAATATCCCCAGCAAAGCCAGCACATAACCTTGTTACACTGAGAGCTTTCACAGCACACCAGAGCAGCCTGATGGAGTGATCACACAAGGAGCAGACAGACACTTGTTTCCAGGAAGAAGCAAGATACTAAAAAAAGCATCTTTTTTTTAATTGTAGGTCTGGAAACAAAGTGATTACTGAGGCCTCTGCAACTCCCAGTGCAAGACTCAGTGCACACCAGGGAGTTCAGTTTGAGAATGCAAACAGGCAGCAGGTCATCACAGAGTTAACTCCATAAAGTCATCATTTCTACTTGGATAAACTGACCTACATTTCCCAGACTTCTCTGTTGAAAACAAAGGATGCAAGTTGGACACGAGATGACATCTGAAAGGGAAGCCAAGGGCTGGGCAAGGAGTCTGAATTCAACCTACAACCAGCTGAGGCTGGTGGCCCCCAGTGGACACTGCAAACTCCCCAGCATGGGGCTAACTGGCATTACTGGTTGTTTCTACCTCCAGCTTTCCTCACTGATGCTGGTGACAAATCCTTCATGGCCTTCAACAGCATGTGACTGGGCCCTCAACTCATCCCACACAGGTTTGATCCCTCCTTCCAGCTAGGATGGTCTTCTCCCAGACTGACAAGACCCACTCAAGGCTTTTTGGGAGGTCCTTAGGACATTCCTGGCTGAAAACCACAGCGTGGAGGGCAGGAACCAACGAGGATCCTTCCTGGGCTCCCCCTGGTAACTCCTCCAGAGGATTTTTGCAAATGAGGCCACAACACAACACTGGCAACTCTTCATGTTGGGATTCAACCCAGTGCTAGTTTTCAGGGAGGATCTGTTGTGCTGGAATACCTCCAAGCAGCTCAAGTTCAACAATTTGCCCAGAGAAAATGTTCAATGAAGAGGAAAAATAAAAGTATGCGTAGAAAGAGGCCTGACTCCCCCTCTTTTCTAATCCATCACACAGCATTAGAGATTAAAAACTCATTGAATAAATATATCATAAACTGTTAAGACAGGGTATCTAGTGATTCCTCTTAATTGCCTTATTCTTCCCACACCCTGGTTTCTAGGGAATATTTGTCCAAGTTCCTCCTCCACTTCTGCAAGGCCCATTTACCAGAGGGTTCTCTGCCACCTCATCACCCCAGCCAAGAAGAAATACCCCAAAAACTTAGAGCCTAATACTTCACACCCTGTGAGAGGCAGCTGACACATTGGTGTGCTTTTATATATATTCAAGCCTTGCCATGCTTACATTCTAGTAGGAAAAATGTTCCTCATAAACATGTGAAATAAGACTTGGAAAACAACAGGAGAAGTTGCCAAGAAAGGGTTTTTGGCTCTCTTTTTAGGACATGCAGGGTTTCAGCCTTCTGCAGAACTAAAGGAACAAAATAAATCTGCTTATTCTCCTCTCTCCCTGTGTACTTTCTTATGGGAAAGGGCTGAAGGGGGGTTCTTTTTCTTAATAAAAACTATCCTCTTGCATTTGTTTGCTTTATTTTTTTGCACTATTTTCAGCTTGGACTTCTTTTCTGGCTGTTCTGATTTAGTAGCAGCACTCACCTGAGGAGGCATCCAAAGAGGAAAAAAAAAAAGCAGTTAGTTTCTCTTCCACATTACAGAAAAGGGCAAATGGAGCTTCCTTCTTGTAGAAAAATGGACTTCACACCCTTCTGCATGAGACATCCAACTTGAGAGCCCCATCTTGCTCCCTACCCAACAGGGGCAGAGTTCTGTCAGGGAACAACTCAAGTTTCACTCAATCTAATGCTTCATCTTCCAGTATCATAAAAAAACCCCCACCTAGGTGAAATTTCCCAAGTGCTGCTTTTTTTGAGTGGCTTTTCCCTGTCATCTCCACTAGACTCAAACCAACCATATCATGAGTCACCCAGCAGCAGCAGTGTGACAAGAAGAAGAAGGGAAGACAGTCCCTGTCTGCTCAGGAGCAGCTCACACAGCTATGGTGCAGTCAGGGATGCTGAACACACAATTGTGCAGCAGCTCATCACATAAGGACATTCATTTACTGTTGATTTGTCTTCCTGGGCTGCTGCCTCTGGGTTACTAAATGGCTAAAACCCGTGCAGTGCCCATTTCAGTCTTCTTCAGACACAGAAAAAACTCTCGTGCATTAGCCAAAATAAATATATTTCTGTTTTTAAACTATTAAAAAAATCCAATCTTTGCCAGTGGGACACCCTCTAAAAGTACACAACGTGCAAAAGCAAGTACAAGTGGATTCTTTAAAAGGAATACTACTTATAAACTCCTGGAATTCCTGGCAATTCCCATTATTTTCTACCTCTCTTACATCATGCTGCTATTTCCCTAATGCAAACCATAATCAGCTAGCTGGGAATTGAAGCAAAGAAACCAGAACTTTTTGGCTTTTTCCAGGAGAGATGGGCAAGAAGCTAAGGAGCTGCAGCAGCACCCACTGCACCAGGGCTGACAGCCAGCAGGAAAGCTGCTGCTGCTGGAAACAGGAGGAGACAGACAGGTGAGAACAGGGTCTGTGGATCCATGAGTGAGTCAAGGAAGGATGACCTCTCTCCTTCAGCTGGGCAGGGTTCTTCACCTGAACTATCTGCTGCTGACAGGGCAGTGAGGAGCAGTGGGAGGCAGGATCCTGGCATCCCTGAGCTGTTGGATGGGCTGCACGTGTGCCTGCTGCTAGAGCAGAGCTGGAGAGACCTGCAGCACTCCTAAAAGCTTGCCCTTATCTTCCAGTATCACTCCATTTACTCTTTGTCATGTTTTAATTCACTTTTCCTATTTATTTTAATGCTTTTTAAGCTCCAGGCTCTCAAGTTTTACAGTTGTTTCCCAGGTTTACATCCAGTGGGTTCTGCCTCCAAGAAACCACTGCTGGTGGATCACTGACCTACTTAACATGGGAAAAACCAATCCCAGATGCAACATGCACAGCACTCTTATCTCTTTCCCACAAGTTTAAAGACAAAATACATTTTAAATATGCACTGGAAACGATACCAATGTAATCCACTTTGTTAGTCATTTCAAATGGTTTGTAAAAGTCCTTCCTCAAAGGCTTTCCCTTCAATCATTCATTAACTTGAAGCCAGTTGCTTTGTCCTGTAAAGGGGGAAGAACATGGATTTCTCAGATGTAACCCAATTTCCTAACAGAAACAAAACCAACTCGATGAAAGTCTGTTACCAAAACCATCTCTGGTGCCCCGTGCAGAAGCATGAATAAATCACCAAATGAGCTTTGTCAGCAAAATCTAACTTTATGGGGAGTTTTCAAATTAACATTTCACTTGCTCCAAAGTTTAAAAAAGCAAGAAAAGTAGGTCAGCATGTTTCCCCAGCATGTCTTTCTGATTCCATTAAAACTGTCTGTCAGATGACTAACCATGCCTGTAATCCAACTAAAAGCATGTTTGCTTTCTGTGGCACTTTTTGCCAGGGGAAAGGAAGAATTCCACTTATCTTTCACTCTGAAATTCAGGTAAACGGCTTGAAAAGTCAGATCATTTCCTCACATTTACTTACCAAATCCCTTTATTTGGACAATAAGCAACTGGCTCTGGATGCACAGAGCTGGGAAAGGATCCCATAGCTGATAGAATGCCTACCAGCTGTAGGCACTGCCTGCAGGGCTTTCAGCTACAACTTGTTCAAGTCAGTTTCAGAGCTGTCCTCTTATTGACAGATTTGTCCTAAGACTTGGATTGAAGAAGTGGAGAGCTTTCAGCAATGTGCCAGCATGCAAACAAGTACTGGAAGAAGGTGAGATGGAGCAAAACTCTTTCTGGTCTCTTCCAGTTAAAGGAAATTAAAACCCCAACACCATATGATCTTTCTTTTTTCCCCCCTTTTGCTAGTTAGTAGAACAGAAAGGGTGTTATTTCTACTGCCTAACTCTAAAAAATCCCCTCCACTTTCCATGCAAGAGCTGAGATTAACTGTTCTGATGTATTTTAAATTGAACATGGGACAGCAAGTCCAAGTACAATCAGATCCAGGCTATTTCTAGAGCACAGGGCCAGCATCCCAGCAGGAGGAGCTGCACCGTGTCCTCTGGCTTAGGGCAGGCAGGGCAGTGGAAAACTCCCTCTAACAGCTCTGGGGTGGATGGGAGCCTGACAGCAGCAGAGGGAAATCCACAGACACATCTACTTAGCTAGAGATCTTCCTGGTTTCCCACTGCCTGTTTTCTCTCTTCCACACCATCAGCACAGGGGTTTTTCTCTGCAGAGAGGCCAGCACTGAGCTTTCCTTCCTTGCCTTCTGCAAAGGCACCTCGCCAGTCAGAAACCATCTGCAGCACAGCAACCAGCAGGAAAAAGAAGTGAGTTTGCAGCTATAAACCATCACAAAGACACAGGCATTCTCACAGATGTTTCTTCCAAGGGGAAGGACCCCCATACATGTCTCCTCTTTCAAGGCACTTGCAGGTTGCTGCAGTTCAGACTTCCCAGAACTCTAGGGAACAATTTACTAGGTTTCTCATGAACCTTGGCTACTGTAGATAACATTTTCAGGTTGGCCTGACAACCAAATAAGACATGTTTAGCCTTCAAGGCTCAGGACATGGGCAATTTGCTCGTTCCCAGGCTGATATTTATCTCATCGACATTTCTCCATCCTTCAGAGTCAACATTCCAAAATAATAATAATAATAATAATAATAATAATAAAAAAGCATAAAGAAAGGTAGCAGAGAAACCACAAGGTGCCAGTATAGAAAGCAAAAGCCACATGACACAATTAGGAGAAAGAGATGCATCAAAGATGCTCCGTGCCCCCAAACAAGAAAATGATCTGAATGGGGAATATGAAGCAGTGAACTGAGTGCATCAAAGGAAGAATAGAAGCTCTGAAACAAAGCTTTTGAGGTCATGGGATTGGGGTCCCAGCAGTTATGTCTGCATGACCAAGCAAGCATGGCCTCAGCCCTGTGCTTCAGAGCACACAGGCCAGGCAGGGATAAAGCTACAGCCAGATTTCCCATCTGCTCTTGCAGCAGCACTGCCCAGCACAGCACCAGGAGGAAAGATAACCCAGGGTTTTTCCTGCTGTGAAAGCAGTTGGGATACTAGAGGAGGCAAAGGCTACCTGCAATGGCAACTTGAATGCACAGACCAATCAACCTTCAGGGATGCCCCAAAACCCAACTGCCAGTCAAGAAATAACAGACAAAAAGCCACAGAAACAATCCCATCCCTGCTCAGTAGCAGCTTTGGAAGAGATGAGCAACCCAAATGCCTTTACTGGGAAGCGAGTGAAGCAAGCATGGGATGATCCCTAAAGAACCACGGAGGTGTGGAAGAGCCCAAATGGGAAGTTTTGCCTCCATTAGTGCCACCAACTGTCCTCACAGGAGACACAGGTCCACATGGCAGGACCACTGTGGAAACTGGAGCTGCTACCACCCCCAGACAGGCATCAGCCTGACAAAATGTGCACCCTTACCCAAGAAAGGGTTCGGTCAAGTGTGAGGGCTTTGCCAGAGCAAACAGCAGCACCTGTGTCTCTGGAATAAGGTGTAGGAAGAAATCAGACTGTAGGGGTGTTACACTCTGCACTGGCTGTATCAGCTCTGAGTTTCACCAAGGACTCTGTGCTCTCCAGCTGAATTTCTTCCACAGGACAAGATCAAGAGGCATTCAGAAGTCCACCAGCATCCGACACTTTTTCCTCTCTGAAATCACACCTCTCCCAGAGCACAGCCAGGTACTGGGGTACAAACAACTTTAGAAGTGTCCCAACACTCACACCACCTCCTGTGAAGCCACACTGTAAGAGGACACAGATGCACAGCATCCAGAGGACTGCTGGATGCAGCCCAGGGCTGCAGGGAGCAGGGGTTGTCATAGAGACAGCAGAGAGCAATGGGAAGTTCACCACGGTAGCTGCACCTTGGTGAATAAGTCTTAATGTAACTTCCAGCTGAGGACATGTAATCAATCTCTGGATGAGCTTATTGAAGGAATTCCCTTTATGCTCACTCAGTCCTCAAGAGCCCACAGTGAGGGAAAAGGTTTTAAAATATATAGATAGATATTTTGCCCCTTTTCAAGCCAAGGCCTACAGCTTCTTTTAGGTTAAGGCAGGGTGGGAGTGGTAACTGGGTTTTTTGGAACAAGAAATGATGTAAAATGTGGAAAACTTGATAAAGACACTTTAAAAAGTATGGGGTGAGCAATTCTAGGGCAGCCTGGCAAAGCTGGCCACGTTCAGTGGTGTCTCATGGAGGTGGGCACAGCCCTGGCATCTCAGAGCTGCTGTTGTGTTGGGTTCAGTCACCTCATTCCCTCTCACTGCAAAACAGGAGCTGCCCTGCTGCCTTCTCCTCCCCTGGGCCTCTCTCCTGGCATCTCCCTCCCCACTGGCATCTGACCCCTGCTTTATCTTCCTGCAGGGCAGCAGCACCCCCTGACCCTGCCTGGGTCCCTGCTCTGGGCTCAGGCTCACCACTTGGGAGGTACAGGCTGCTGGAGCCAAAAACAAGCAGCACAGAGCCGGTGCCAGGGGTTGTTTATTGGCCAGCCTTCAATTCTTAGCTTACACAATTTGGGGTTTTTTATGCAAGAAAGGGGGGGGAAAAAAATAAATGTGCAGTGCTAGAGTGGTGTGGCTTAAAGTTACAGCTATCTGAGTAATGTCTGAAAGGCAATGAACAGAGGAAAAAGAGAAATGCAGGATGCTGCTCGTATTTTCCCTAACATTTTAGGATAGAAAGATCAGACTAATTACCAAACAGTCTTGAGTTGAGCAGGGTTCACCAATCATGCTCTGCTTGAGGAATTAGGAGAGAATTTACTTAGCTGCATCATGAAAGGTGCCAATAAATTGTTCAGCTGGAGAGTTAACATCATAAAAAATAAAAAAAAATCTTTTTTTTTAATGTTATTTTCTTTAGCAGTTTATTAATTGCTGCCTGAAATACTTTTCTGAAACACAACGAGCTGCAAATGAATTCATGGGCTATTAATCTGCTGTACATGGCACTGGAGGGAAAGCTCATTAGGTGAGTTGATGCAATTACTGCTATTACATAACCATCTTCACAGAACATAGAGTAAATTATGAATAATAACATTCAATCTAAGTTGCTCCTTTAAACGTTAAAGCTGTCAAGTGCAAGCTACACAAAATCAGAGGGAAAGGCTGGAATGCACAAGGGGCAGCCCCCAAAAGGGGCAAAGAAAAGCAGATTTGCTTCTCTGGACACACTGAACTGTGTTTAACCAGGAGAAACAACGTGCAATGAGTAGAACCCAGTTCCCTCCACCAGGATTTTAACTGTATGGAAATCACTTCCAGCCACCCAGCACAACAAAGTGTGCATTCTATCTGGCAGAGGACAGACTGACACTAGAGCTCTGTGGTTTAAGACCCCTCACTTCACACTGGCTTTGTTCTCACTTTCAGAAGCCTCCCCATCAGTGATACTGGCACCAACTGAGAAAGATTCCAATTTCCCAGCCTAAAAAAAATTAAATACAAACATTCCTATCTGATCAGTAATCTAAAAATCCCACCAGAATCCAACCTTGAAGAATAAAGTAAGAAAATGATCATCTGTTTGGCTTGGACAGAGTTTCCTCATTATCTCTATGCTCAATTTCCTCATGTCATTGGTATTTTCAGTTTATGTTTCACCTTCAAAGCACAAGATATCCCAGCCCCTCTAAAAAGACTCACCATTTTCACCCCTAAAGACAGAAAAGCTAGTCTCACCAACTTGGAGTGTTCAGAGAGAGGAATCAGTCCCAGAACAGAATTCAGGGCTTTGTGATTTCCACTCTGATATTTAGCTCATGCCTCTTGAGAAAGCAAGGCAAGGCAACTAAGCTGGAATTGATGTCACAGCCCCCAGCCACTGCATGGTATTTAGGCATCTAGTTAAAAATCTAGCCTGTGGCAAAGCAGAAAACAACTCTTAAATCCAGTGCTTTTCTTCTGGCTAATAAAAACACACAGTTCAGTTGTGAGGAAAAGCATCTAAACAAAGATTTCATGCATTCTAATTAATTCACTTTAAAATTACATCAGTGGAAACTGAGCTTCTGAAGTGCAACTAACCAGCCCAGCCCTCCTCTTAGCCAGTCACTGCAGATGGAACTGTGCTTCTCTAAGGAGGCTGAAATAAAGTGAAACAAGAATAAAAGAAAGAATACAAACTTAACAGCTCTTCAAGTTCGTGTTTCCTGGTTGCCAACTTAAAGC
Organism: Ceyx melanurus; assembly: GCA_024611195.1. Taxonomy (NCBI): domain Eukaryota; kingdom Metazoa; phylum Chordata; class Aves; order Coraciiformes; family Alcedinidae; genus Ceyx; species Ceyx melanurus. The sequence continues at coordinate 28,049 of JANHGL010003691.1, read as the reverse complement.
AGATTTAAAATAAGTAAATAAATTCATCTATTTTTCAGTGGAGAATGTAATAATATCTTCTGAGAAGTATGAATATTGAAATATTACAAGACTTTGAAGTCTGTGACAGAGAGTTAAAGACATTTCTGTGCAAGTTAAACCAGACAAAACCAACTACAGAGCAAAAAACCCTGGATTCTCTCACTTCATGGTAATTCCCCTGCATTCCCTCCCTCCCTCCTGCCTTCCAGAGAGGTTAATTGTAAGCATATTTCCAAATCAGAAGATGGAGTGCACTGAAGCAATCAGGAACAAGAATGCTCTATTGCAGCTCACTGCAGATGAGGTTTATGCCAGCACAGAGACCTTTCTGCACCACACCCCAAAATGTGAGCTGGATGAATGTCTGAGGGGGACACCCTGAAGGTTATGAAGGTTGGTGACAGTCCCTGCATCCTGCAAATCTGAGGAAAATGAAAGTGGAAGAGCTGCTGGGTGAAGCTGAGCAGCTGTGGCAGAAGAATGCTCCATTTTCTTCCCCCTTGCAGCCTGCAATAAATCCAGTGGAGGTTTTCAGGGGCAGGCTTCATCTTACAACTCCTATATCCCACCTTCCTGCTTCAAAGAGCCCATTACTGCTTGGGGACTGTGCCCAGCTTCCCACATGACCCCTTGCCAGGGTCCCTGCACCCAGGCAACACTCTGCTCCAGCCTGACACCAAGGATGGGGCTTCAACATCAGCTGAGGGATCACCTCAAGATGGGCAAAGGTGACTTTCCCAAGGCTCTCCATCCCATCATGAGCCACTAGGAATGGTTCAGAGTGGGGACCACAGCCTCAGCTCCACCTACACTCTCCTGAGTGCTCTGGCACGGCTTGGGCCAGCCACACAACAGCCCCAAATCCCAGTGAAGTGCTGCTGGAGTGGCTGGCTCCAGGCTGCTGGGCCCAGGGACACAAGCTCAGCAGTTTCTGAGGGAGGGGGGATCAGATGAAAGGCAGCAGGGCTTTATTTCAAGCTCTGGTTTGCCCCGTTGTAGGATGATAAGGCAATCATCACCAAGTCATTTCCCTTCACACTCTTTGTCTGGTCTATTTGGAGCATAAAGTTTTTGCAACAGCAGCTGCCCAATGAAAGGCAGTCCCTGCAGCAGCAGGATCCAGTTTCCATGGATCTCTGCAGATATGATCACTGGGCAAACAGCTCCACTCCTGCCCTGGAGCCATTCTTGTTATTGACCTCTCCTGATCAGATCTGGGGAGTAACAGAGGGTTGAAAAGAACTTTTTTCCCCCCTTACACAAACAAAACAAGCTCTAAAGAACCCCAAATTTGGTGCATTCCTTCATTATCTCACTTCATTCTCTCACAGAGGAAGACAAGACATGCTCAGTGCCCCTTCTCTTCCAAACCACTGTACCTGCACTCTGAAAAACTTACTGAGCACACTGCCTAGGCAGCCAGCTCTCAGCTCCTCTCTGCTGGTTGCAATGCTCATTAAACTCCAAGGAGTTCCATAATCAGGTACTTTTGCATGCCCTTTAAAGGCAGAACAAACCAACACAGGGCTGGAGTGTCTAAGCCCAGGTTATTCTGGGTACTGACATTCTGCTTCACTCCTCCTGGGATCAGACCTTGGGGTTCTGACTGGCAGCTGCCCACCATGGAAACCTGCCCTGTTTTGGGCACTGCTTTTGCTTCCCTATGAGATTTCCCTGGCATTTTTTTCACTGTTGATAGTTTTTCAGATGACTAGTTAACTGGAAGAAGACAGAAAACCAAAATGGGAATAAGGTTCTGGGGGGAGGAAGAAAAACCTCTTTGGTAATTAAAAGCCCACTGAGAAATGTGCCTTTATTTACCTAAACTTTAAAGAAATAGAGTTGAAACCTGGAGACCTGTAGGAAAGAAGGTCAGATAAGAAAATAGGTTTTTTCAAATCTCTCAAGAGATTTAAATCTCCTGTTTGTGAAAGGATGACACAGAGTAACTTCAGACCTAGTTCTTAAACCCAGAAGACAAGGCACACTGCATTCAAACTGATGACATTTAGAATAATTTCTCTGTTCCTTTGCAAATGACTTCAACAGAAATGCAGCCAGAGGACATCCCTCACTCTTCTGTTCCCCCTCCAACCTGCTATCCCCCCTTCCAGTGCCTGCAGTGGTTTCAGTTCAAGGCAACTGCCAAAGGGCAATTTCACTCTTTTCACCCCAGGAAACAGGCAGAGCAAAACTTTAATTTCTGCTGGCAAAGCTCCAGCTACCCTATGGGAGAAAACAATCCAGCAACTAAAAAGGCTCAGTGAGTCTTCAGACTTCAGCCTCAGTAACTTTGGTTGAGGTGTTAGAAATACTGCTGATATTTCCCAATCCTACTCTGATGTCACTTTACAGCATTTAATGAGATTATTTCTTCACGTCAGCAATAAAGTCCTGAAGAATTCAAGGCCAAGAAGCCCTCAGGTGAGAAAAATGTTCCTTCTTCTCTTCCAAACTGCATCATCCTATTCTTACCATGGAAAAAAAAGCTCCATGTGCACAGACCTCTGCCCAAAGCTGCTAGAAACTTGATGTTGGCCCCTGTCAATAACCAAGATTTCAGATTTGAGTTGGACACACTGCAAAGTGCTCCTGAAAAACGTATTGAGTTCTTTTTCTGCTCCTCTTCCTCTGAGAGGATAGGAGGGAGAGGGTGTGAGAGAGAAACAGGGTGCAACCAGGAGGGACCATTGTGACTTTGGGACTCATTCAGCTCCTGCCCCAGGATGGAGAAGGGAGTGGGAAGTCCCATGGAATTCAGGGAGGACAAATGCTGAGGATAAGAACTGGTTGAAGTCACTGGTCAGTCATAAAGGTCTCACCAGTATCATTTTTTTTTCCCTCCCTTCTGGTCTTAAAAGTCTCTGCAAGGAAATCCTGTGGGAGAATTTAAGTTAAGAGTTGGTCTTGTGCAATCTTCCCCCCTCTCATGCACAGGCTAGACATTTCTGTAGCAGTTTTTACTGGAACTGACCTACTGAAATCAGCACCACCACTGATAGAGAGAAAAACCCTCAACAATCAAACAAATCACTGCACCAAAGGCTTTGTTGCTACTGCAATCACTCCAATCAGAAAAGAGAAAGTTTCAGAAGCATCACCCTTTAGGGATGTGAGAATGGCTTTTTAAGCTACATTCTCCTGCTTGACAGGGATACCAATAACCTGGAAAAAGAGAAAAATCACAGATTTCTACCTAAATATTTTTAAATGTTAAGTGAAAGGGCACAGCAGAGACTTCTAGAGAAGAGAGGAAAATCCTTGGGGTTTTTTGCACTCTTGGCAGCACTTTTACACTGTTAGGCTTCCAAGCTTTGCAGGTTTGGAAGAGGATTTGGCAGCTTGGTTCACCTTTGGGAGTGGCACCAACCAGCAAGAACAGAAGCTCCAAGGCTGTTGCACCATCAGTTTGAACTGTGGCACAAACTGGTGCTACTGCTACAAGCAGGACCTGTGGCACAAGCACCTGCAGTGGTGTGAGGAAGAGGGTGTGAGGCTGAAGAAGGCTCCTGCCAGCTGCTGGACAGCCAGGGGGAAGCCCTCATGAGCTGACAGGGATCCCAGCAAAGCCACAAGGCACTCTACAGGACTGAGACCAAGCTGAAGACACCAGTGTTGCCCCAGGAAGCCATTCCTGGAGCAGATGGGACATAATCCAATCTTTAAGCAAATGTCTGCGGGCTGACTCTAGGAAAAGCTGGCAAAATCACCTCCCTGGGCATTCTCACCCCACCCAGGCAGCCCCTGGCACTCAGAGCTGCTAACTGACACCATTTAGGCTGCACAGGTGAGGACTCAGAAGCTTCTGAAGTCACGATGTGAAGTTGTTTAGATATCAGCTTCAATCACATTAATGCTACCCCATTCCTCTCCCTTGGGAATGCCACGCAGACACGGGGATAGGACAAACAAGCAATTGTTTCTGAAGACAACTTACATTCTTTGGACATTCCCACTTCAAAGCACTTCTGTAGTCTGCAGTACTGGCAGCGATTTCTGGTGACTTTATTGATGACACAGTTTTTATCTCTGTGACATGTGTAAACCATGTTCTTCTGGATACTCCTGCGGAAAAAGCCCTGCAATCAAGAAAAAAAAAAAAGAAATCAAATAAACTTCTGAGCCTCACGTAACCCTCAGAGAAGTTGCTTTAAAATAACAAAATAAATTCCAAGTTACGGCAGCTTTAAAGACTCCATCCCATTATAAATTAGTGCTGTTTCTTGCAACATAAGACTATCTCTTAAATAAAACCTAATTAGATAATGCAACCTAAGGCCAAAATAAACACAAGCAGAACAGCATTCAGGAAATGAAGTCCTACATTTGCAAAACTCGAACACAAAAGTTTTGGGCTCACGGCTGGAGTAATGAGTTGGGTAAACAAAAGCCTTCCTAACAGAGCCATTTGGAAGTCAAACAACCAACAATCAACTCAACCTCTCTCAGCCTCAAGGCCCCATCTATTTGAGACTGAAAGCTGCATGTAAAAAGAGAAATAATTTGAAACCCAGGACTCTGAGCTGCTGGAACTCCTACAGCAATTAATGAAGCTTCTGCAGATGGAAGAGTTCCAGCATCAGGTTATTGAGTTGTGAACTTGCAAAAGTTGCCAATTACAGCATTTTTTTTTTTTCTTATTCAGATACAGCTGTGAAAATAATCAAACAATTACAATGATCTTGAAGAGAAATTAAAGAGAACTAAAGGTCTGCTTTGCACTTAAGGAGCACTGGATTTCTCCTTCAGCAAGTACAAGAGAGAAAAGCAGCCATAAAAGGTAAGGTCAGCTGGCACAGAAAAAAGGCAAACACCAAGTTAATTTCTTTATCTGCACTAAACCCCAAGCTTTAGATAATATCATAGAATAATGAAGAAAAAAAAAAAAAGAGGATTACTTTAAGTATTTTAGAGCTCAACCCACAGATACTCAGTGAAAGCATTTCTGCAACAGACATTTGGAAATTTGACAGCACTATTTAACCTTCTCAGAGCTTGAAAACCATTGCAGTGCAAGCACCAGGGGCAACTTCCAGTCAACATCAGGGCAGGATGGAAGAACAGTCAGCAACTTCTTCTTTGTTGGAGGGCTTGAGAGGTTGAAACTCTTCAACCAGCTGCATGTTGCACCCCACAGGGAAGGGTTAAACTTGATGCTGCAGCTGATACCCTTTGCCCACCAGGTATCTCTCTAAAGATGCAATCATGGTGAGCTGTAAAATGGGCTCTTCTAGAGGCAGGCACCCAGATAGTTCAAAAGCCAAAAATCCTATTGCTCAGAGTTCACTGGGAGAGTTTCTGGCTGTATGGCTGGGGAGGGGTGGGGCAGCACAGTCAGCAAGGGCTGGGCATGAATTCCTTGTACACCCAACATGCTATAGATGCTCAGGAAAACACCTCCAGTTCACTCAGAACTAACAATGCCTCCTCAACCACAGAACCCCTGGCAATAGCTTTCCACAGCTCTTGCACGGGCAAGCCTCATTCTGCTCTTCTAAATCCTGGTTTAGAAAGCAATTAATACTACCAGGAAAGAGGTAAAGTAAGGCTCCTCCCTTCTTTCTTTGCTGTCTTTCAGCTACGGAACCTGGAAGAGCAATTTAAAGTCTTGCAGCCAATTCAAACCTTTTCAGTTAATCAATAAGATTGCTATATTATATTCCACATATAATAAATTGAAATTTTCTTCCTGGAATTACTCACAAAAAAACCCCAAAACACAGTAAAATGAACTTCTGTACAGCATTCTGGTGAGAAAAGGTATCATGTGGCCCTGCTCAAAACTAAGGACATGCTTCTCACTTCCCAAGTGCTCTTCCCTAAGGCACCACTGGGATATATATCCTGGTGACAGCAAGTCACCACAGCTTGTATGGGAATCAACTCCTAGCACCTACTGGCTCTTGGAAAATAATCTACTACTTACTGTAATACATTCACCTCCAAGGGAATCTGTTGGGCTGAATATTTACATGAGCAATTTTTTATGCAAATGTCAGCCTCCTGTCCAAATTAACACCCTGTGACAGCAGATGAGACACTCCTGTGCCAAATCCAAGCACAAGTGATTCTTTCTTTGTAATTTAAAATGCCTTATGAATAAAAAATATAATAATTCTGTGAGACATAAAGCATTAATGTCATACATAATTGGTTTTGATAGCACCTACAAAAGTACTTGAATTTAAAGCAAAGAAAGATACTGAAGGCCTATCAGAAACAGAGATTTGCTCTAATATTCCTTTTATCCACAACTTTTGAAAGGAACATGGATCTTGTGGTTTTGTGTTAGCGAAGACAAACAAAGCTTTGCAGAAATCCCACTTCTGAATTAATTCCGAATTAATGACCTTCTGAGCTGCTTGTGTTGGCATCATTTCCACAGAGCATTTCGGACAAATATTTCCATTTTTAATCTCATCTTTTCTGTGCACCATGCCACGCTCCTCCCAGGCCCACCAATCTTGTTATCTTAATGGATGACAGATAGAGTATCACTCTGACCATGCCACATTAGGCGTCCTCATTTACTGAGTGCAAGGAAAAAAATGCTGAGTATAAATTATTCAGAAATCTATTGTATCAGCGTGTGTTCTCTGAGCATCCACCACTGGCAGAGCAGACAGATTATTTTTCACTTTTAATTGTGTTGATATCTTATCTGCCACACTGAAAGCAGAGAGTGATACGTGAAACTATGTAGTAAGCAGCAAATAAACCCAGTTTACCAGGTCTATTGCTTAGGACTAAACAACCTATTTAGTCTAACTTCACCAATGCAGAAAAACCCACCTCATCCCACTCACCACTTGTTTTTGCAGCACTTGCCTCAAGATCAGAGAGCTCAGTGTAGAGCAGCAGTGCTCACCGGGAGTATTAACGACTTCAGTAATATTTTGAATGCCATTATGCCACTGGCTATCCGAATACAAAGGAGCTCATTAAGGAGGAGCCCTCAAGATAATGTGAAGTGTTTAAGCTTACAGAAGTCCTACAGGATTGTTGGCTTGAACCCCTGCCCTTCCATATCTGATAGGGAATCTATATGACTCCCTCTCCTTTACTGTCCAGTTGATTTTGGCAAGTGGGGTTATTTAGAGCTCAAGTTCTGCACAAGGCATGAAGAGACGGATCATTTGATCTCAACGACGTCTTCAAAATATTTTGCCAGCGTCGGGCATGCCAAATCTTATTTGCAGATGTAGTAAGCAGGCTTACGAGCTGAAAACTGGCACTGAGAGCCAGGGACAGGCCAGTGGGCAGGGAAGGGCTATTGCAAACTCAATGTGTTTGAACAGCCTGCTTGGTTCATCTGGCTCAGCTTTGATTACCCCCAAACACAGGCCGCCAGCAGATTTCGAGGCCATTCTTTTGTAAATCTGCAAAATAAGCTTCCCAGTGAAGTGTATTGCTACTTTGCCCTAAAAGAAACAAAGGAGTAGGAAGGAGTTTTCTGTGGTGCAGTTGATCAGTCATTTATAAACCCTGGCTGAGTGAGCTCTGAAGGGAAAGAGAAAAACCAGTAACAAGTGAGAAGAAAATCCACCTCACAACATATCTGAAACCTCTGCCTTAGCTTGATTCTGAAACAGCAGCTGTACAAATACTTACTTTTTCTACAAAACAAATCTGTTTGTGATGCATAGCCTCTTTTCAGTCTATTTTCATCACCCTCTATTAGTGGTGACCCTGTAAAACGCTCTTGGGCTAAGGTAAGGACCCTGTTTCTGCTGGAAAGCATCAAGAGACATTTCAAGTCAGCGATGAGAAGAGCACAAAAAACTTCTTTGTTCTGAGTCCAGAGAACTGCTCACGAGCTGAATGTAGTTTTCAGCGTTTTAATCCCAGGTGTCAACAGTCGGCAAACACAAAACTTCCTCACAAAGTCCTGGTAGGATCAGTGCTCAGGTTAGGCCAGCCACACAATGAAAATGAGGAATATTTGCTCTGCTTGGCCTCAGTAACGTGCAAACCCACGACTGGAGTCGCACAGAAAGGTTTGTTAAAGGCCTAAAAGCCCCAGCAGTGCTGTTCGGTGACTGTAATACAAAGCAAGCCACAAAATGGCCGCCGGCGGAACAGGAGGCCTCAGAAGGAACGAAAGCTGCCAAAGCAGCTATCTAAAAGGAAGCTCAAATGAGCACATTCCCAGTTGCACGGCACTTTTCCGGGATGTCTGCACTGTCCATCACGCTTTGGAAGTCACAGTTTGCAGCATAAACAAATTAATTGTCTGACACTGTGGCTGGAAACCACCACCGGCACAAAATGGAAGCAGCGACGACAATGAGGAGAGGAAGGCCTGCTGCCAGGAAGCAGGGAAATTGTGCTGATGGGGTGTGTGGCAGGGCAGGACAGGCAGAGCTTTGTCAAAACAAATGAATAAATGCTGGGAAATGGCAAGAGATTGTAGAAAGCACCTAGAGGTGGCAGCTGCCTGGCAGCAGAGTGGCCAGGCACCAGCCCGCCCTGGGAAGAGCTCAGGGTTTGCCTGTCCTTGCTGTGACTTCCAGCAGAAATTCTCTACTCACCATCCACATTTCCCTGCTGTGACTTCCAGCAGAAAGTCTCTGCTCACCATCCACATTTCCCTGCTGTTGCATCCAGCAGAAATTCTCTGCTCACTATCCAGGTTTCATCTTGTCTAGCTCTTTATTCTAGAGGTGAAGAGCTGCCATAACCATCCATGGCCAAAGAAATCTGACTTTGCTATTGAAACCAGGCTGCTTGTTTTAGATTTTTTTAAATCAACAGAACTCAAAACACTTCATAAAAACAAGCAGGTGTTATCCCACATCTCACACACAGGAATACAGACCTGTGGACCTCAGAGCAACTCACTAAGGGGATAAAAAGGCCTATTCTCCTTTTGTTATTTTTACACAAGTAGAAACATTTGGAAGGTTTGAGTGTTTTCTCAAGGCCCAGAGCACAAGGGAGAGGCAGATGAGGAAGGTGCCACCCCTCCCTAAGCAACAGAATGGGGACAATCATTTATAACTGCAAAACAATTACCCAGTGAAGAGAGTGGGACACACTAGATAAATTCTCATCATTTTTCAGATTTAAAAAGTCTCGTAGGACTTAGAGAACAAGAAAAAAGCCCCAAACAATTTTGATGACAGAGCTTGAAGGAAATTATTCATGGGGTTACTGATGCCATTTAGTTATTAGCCACCAGTGAGGCTGGAAACGAACCCTCTTTTTCATGGTATCCCACATTCCATACAGCGTGACCTAACGTTAAAAACCATCAAAACAGGGATTTGGATATTTTTTTCTGGGGAGTTTGGAACACCTCTGCTGTCCAGCAGGCAGAGAGGCTACCAAGGTGGGGGGGGAGATGCATCCCATCGACTGCGAATCAGCAGCAGGCGGATTTCTCCTGCGTGGGTAGTGCAGCATCCCTCAGACCACGCAGGGATTTCTCCCCCATTTCGATTTTCAGTGAACTCCTGACCTTTTTAGCAAACATGTCAAAGTCTCCAGACAGAACAGTCATCACCTTGAAACAATATGTGAGGGGAAAGAACGGCTGAGATTTGCTGCTGCTGCACTTGGGTAATTGAAACGGAGTGGAAGGCGCTGGTGTGCACTTCCATCTGCTTTCTTCAAATTAAAGGGGGAAAAAAAGGAGATGAAATGTCTACAATTAAAAAGTTACAGTTAACTTCCTTTCAGTAATGTCTGTAGGATGATTTTTAGCCTGCTAGGAAGCTCCAGATGGGAAGAGTAATGAATATCATTTAATACAAATAACAGGAGATCAAAGAAACGCTTTCCTGAGTTGCAGCACACTGAGTTATTTCACACAGTTTAATGGAGAACTTGGGAATGAATTATTGCATTTTGCTGTTTTCTGCTATTTTTGTTTATGCAAATCGATTCCCTTTAACCTAATTTGTGGGTGACCAGACCTATAACCCAATAAAACCATAAAATGTCACGAGGATGGTCGTAGAACTGGCCAGCACCTCTCCAAAAGGCTAGATGTTGTTAACTGCTCCTCGTTTTTTTCCCTCACTTCCCTTCCAGTGCCTCAGGATTTATACCACCAATTAAGACAATAATGAGTGCCCCAGGTTGACCTCCCAGGAGCAAGAATTAATTAAGCGCAGTATTTCTTCATAAAGAATGACACTTTTCCAAACCATTTCTGCAGCTGCTCTCTTGCATGGAAGCACAGCACCAGGAAAGGCTTCTCAAACTCTCACCCCTAAATGCATGACCACTGATTTGGGGTTACACTCATCTCTGATTTTATCCATTGGGTTTTAGGGAGGTTGGAGCAGAGGAACCATCTTCCAGGGACAATGCCACTGTTTGACTAGATGTACAACAAGGGATTCTTTTGCACAGAGCTACAAAGGAAAGCCACCAAGCCATAGATACCCTAACAAAATAGCAGACCTCCTAGTAAAAGCAGACATAAAAAATCCCCACCAAGCTGTACCCCTGCAGCAACATGCAGAGTCCTGCAGCAGGCAGGCCAAGGGAAAGACCCATGTTAGCTGTGCAATCACTGTGCTGCAATTACTTGCAGCAGTCTTTCAAACTAGCCTCTCTACTGAGCTGTTGGCAGAGCTGGGGACACGTGAGGAGGAAAGGGCAAGCTCAAACACAAGCCTATGTGGAAGAAAGTATGTGCATGCTCCAAGGAAATTCCCTGCATGGGCAGGCTTTGCATCCTCCTCCCCTCCCAGCCTTCACCTTCAAGGCTTGAAGAGTTCCTGCACGTGTTGGGCACTGCAGTTATTTATCACAAGAGGCATGGGAACTTCCATTAATTGTCAGCCAATAGAAAATCCCCTGCATTTCTGAACCATCTGTATAGAGGCACTAATTTCTAACCCACTATCAGCAACGGAACGTTTACAGCTCTGCTGAAATCATCGTGCAAACGATGCCACAAATATTTCTATCTGCCTGCAAGCTGGCTGCAGAGCTTGCTGAAACAGAGGGATTGGTGCCAGCTGTTCCTCTGCTTGCTCCACAACCCACCCAGAGCCAGTGCAGGGCCCCAGCCTGAGCCTGGCTGGCATGCCAGAGCCCATGGGTGCTGGCCAGGCGGGTGCCCATGGGTGCTGGCTGTGGGACAGGCAGTGGGAGCTGGCTCTGGTTGTGCTGCAGCAAAGCTCCTGCTCCCCTTCAAGTCTCAGCAGGTTTCTCTGCTTCTTGGCTGACCTGGGAGGAGTTTTTAAATGGGCCTGTTCTGCAGCAGAGAAGTTGCTGAAGAGAGATGAAGTGACATGAAAACAAAGCAGAAAGCAACCAAAAATATTCAGAAGAACTACCACGGGCATAAACAAGCCAAAGTAAAGGAGATCTTGAGGTTCCTGGTACATTTGTCAGGCATCTCTGTGAATGACTCACCAACACACGTTCATTATCTCCACACCATATTTTTTCCTCTGCTCTGGGTTTTGACAATTGATCTCTAAACAAAGATGTTGTGTCAGATCTCTTGAAATCTGGCAAGTAGTGTCTTGTACTTACTGCTTCATGCTACTCCCGTTCCACAAAGAAACTCTGCTAACACACAACTACCCACTGAAACCTTGTGTAGAGTTTAGTGAAGCTTGGATGCCTGGAGACTACAGAACAGAGCTGAAGTAAACATGCAGAAATATGCAAGCCTGGCTCTCTAGTACTGGCAGTAGTCAAGGAAAATTACCTTTCCACCCTGCATCTGAAACTCATTACCAAAGGCGACAGAAGAGGGATGAGTTGGAGCTGGATGGAGCTTGGCAACCCCCCTGTTTTGAAGTGTGAGATGGTGGCCTTGCCCCTCTGCCCAGCTCCTGTTCACAATCAAACTGGTCTCCAAAGCAGGCTGGGAAAGGTGGAGAAAATGCAGCCTGGGCAAGTGCAGAGAGCCAGAGGAATCCTCCAAGCAGTAAGAACTGCTAAGGCAGCACCAATGGGAGATTGTATCCCACTGCAAACACAACCACACTGGAGGAGCATCACAGCTTACAGGAGGCAAAAGTGCCTCCTCCTTGCCCAGTGCTGGGCACCAGTGCTCACTCAGCCAAGGCAGGGAAGCAAGGGAGGGCCTGGGACTGGGCAGCTTTGATGCTGAGAAAACATGACCTTTCAGAGATGAGTGAATCAACTGTGGTTGATTAATCTAACACAGGAAAATCTTAGCAAGATATTTTCCTGTTTTCTTCCCTCCCCTGCCAGACTTTAATCAATGGCCAGATTCAAGCACAGAGCTCATTTAATCACAAGATGATCATTCTTTCAGTTCACAAAATCACATGGACTTGGGTAAGATAAAAGGTCTTTTTAGTGAGCTCATCCATTTGGCTCCTGGGTGCTGTGTTTGCATTTCTCCTGCTCACCTAACACTCTCTTTTCTTTTTCTTCCAAAAAAATAGAGTTTTCACTTCTGTTTCTGTACACACAGCAGTTGCTGTGCACTGCTGCAGATAACAGTGGATTGGTTTAGACCATTTGCAGTGGCATCTGAGCAATGCCTTGATCCAGAAGATAGATTAAAAAGTGGTAGTGCTCCTTTATTTTAAAAATGATGAGCTGCAGCCTTCTCTGAAACTGCTTAAATCTGCCTCAACCTGGAACACTGCCACTCTTCTGGACCAGCAGAAAGCACATGAGGATCACAGACACTCTGAAGTGAGAATCTAACCATTTACATGTGTATTTATTATAGGTAGATAGTGCTCCAAAGCAAGGCAAGCACCTCAGGAGACAGGGAAGACTTCTCCCCTGTTGGGAAGATTGATCTGGAGAGCAGCCAGCTGGGACACTGATGGGAGGAGTGAACAGTAGCCCACTGGAGTGGCTGCTCCGTGGATATAAATCTCTGCTTTCCCTGGGAAATGCCTGGGAGGAGGGAGAGGGAACAGGTCTCAGCTGACAGTAATGGGTCCCATTAAATTGTCACTTCTAAAGAGACTGAAACAGGCACAAACTTGCTTGTAAGCATTGGCTTGGTGTCCCTGCTGCCAGGTGAGAGAGGATCCCACTGCTGGGTGCCAGAGGACCCTGCTCAAGTGCTCAGGGGGCTGCTGGAAGGGTCCCCTGCAGTTGCTGAGGTTCACTAGAGCTGGAGTGAAAGCAGAGCCAACCAAACCTACATGTTTTAGCACTGCTCTGTCTGCAGACTCACCTTGTGATTGATGCTTCCATTATTCCAGAGTCCAGAAACAATATACCCTTTCCCCCTTAAACATCAGAATGATGCTCCAGTTTTTATTGCATAGGAACTTTTCCCACTGAAGTATATTAAATGAGAAACTTGAAGCATGGCTATGGGAAATCATAAGGGACTTTATAGACAGAAATGTCTTTCTACTCAGCTGTCTCCTGAACTGAGCTGTGGAAACTGGGGGGACTCCTGCTTATTGTCAAAGGGAAGAAGAATTTTTGAGTAGACACCCTGAGTATTTGGCAGATCAGCTGCAGCAGCAGAGCAACTAAAAAACCCCAAACCAACCAGAAGTTTTTGTAAGTGGAGCACTGAGCTACACAGATGTCCACACCTAGAGGTGTCTCCTCTGTATGGGAAGTTCCTTTGAAATAATCAGAGTATTATAAAAGAAGCAGCAAGACAAAACATGTGTGTCCTGCACATGGAACTCAACCAACCTATCAACAAATACATATATAAAGAGTACAACAAAACCCAGATATGAGAGGGAAAGAGAAGATAAGCAGGCACTTGGGTATCATCTTAACTTTGGCAGTTTCTTATTTTTGAATGGCTACTCAAAAATGGGAGGGGTTTTTTTACTAAGGCATTTGTTTTGTTTCACAGGGGGAAGAAAAGGAAGAATGTATACAATAAATAATCTGTAAAGCTGACTGCACTGGAAACACCAAATCTTGCCAAGTTCCATCCAATTCTCTTTCTTGCTGTAGCACGAGACTGAAATTTCCCACAGAGCAGCTCTGCAAAGCTGAACAGCTCTGGGATCCATGCTGCAAATTCAATTCACTCCATTTCCACAAGAAGCTAAAGAAATCCAGGAAATTTCCCAGACTTTATTCAGGAAACCTCTGTTTCCATCAGCAGGTCAGTCAGTAAACCCAGAGAGCAATGGAAGGTCACTTTCCAAGGCAAATCCAATTATTTTTGCAAATAGGGAGGCTGACAGCTCACAACCACCACCAGAAAATACTGGCTGTTGAAATTCAAAACAAATTCAAAGAAATTCAAAATAAGTAGCAAACAAAGAGCATCTGAATCTCTATTTAACATACAAGTGAACAGAATTAGATGAAGGGCAATTCCACTTTGTACACTTCCAAAACCCCTTAAATTTGGGATTTCCTTCTCTCAGATGTGCCAGTCAAAGTACTTGTAAGAAAAACAGAAGCTTTAAAAGTTTCTGTTTTAAGAGATGCCCAAAGCAAACAGAGCAGTGTCCCAACCACCCCAGCAGCACCACACTCAGCAGACTGTCCTACCCTCCCCATTCTGCCAGGGAAAACTGCACCTGCTTCTGGGGTCCAGCAAGATAAATCCACCACATCTGGTTTATTTCCTTCTCTATCAATGTCTCTGAACTGGTTTCTTTTTAAAGTTTCAGAGGTAGAAAATGAAAGCCAGTTCAATGTAATTTTACATCTCTTTAACTGTTGTGCAGTGAGGATGAATAAATACAGCATCATATAAAAAAAAAAAAAAAAGGCTATTACTGTTAGCAGAAAACCTCAGAGTATTTAATTACTGAGATATTTGCTCAGATATCCATCCATATTTCCTGATCTGCTGCACTGCTTCTGCAAACAATACTTCTAAAGATCATATTATAAAATGTTATGTTCAACATGGTGGAAAAACTGCATTTTTCCCTACACTGCAACAACTTTCTGGGTCTGCACAGGACAGCCTGTACTCCACATCTATAATTGAAGGCCACATGTTGCCCTTAACCTCATGGAGAGCTATGAAACAGACTGACATGATGAGAAGAAAAGGGTTTTCTCTCTTTCTAGTCAAGAAAATTGGAAAGCTAAAACCCATCAGAACCAAGTGAAGGGAGAATAAAACCCTTCACAAAAAAAGAAGTCACTATTTGTCAGTTCAGCCAACAGGAGAAGCTTCCAGTTCCTGATTCCACAGCACTTCAGCTCACAAATACCTGGAGCAGTGTGGTTAGTAAAGTTAGAAAGTCATTTGGGATCATCTCCTACCCCTACAGAAAAAATGGTTGTCATGATTGGCAATCACTTTTTTTTTTTTCTCATTCATGTCATTCACACAACTCAGAGATTTAAAAATATATAGTAAGACAATTTTTTTGATCCTGATACCATCTATTTATTCACATTGACTTACTCTCAGTGGGCTGACAAACATATGCTTTCCATCCTTCAAAAACCTGAAATAAATTCAGTATCTGACAGAAGTTTTATCTTCCAAACAAAGATAAAAAATAAGAAGTTACTGAAACAGAGACCATGTTTTCCCAGGACACCTGGCTTTCCTGGTTATGGTATTTTACAAACTCAAGTTTCAAAGGCAGCATTAAAAGAATCAGGTCTCCTCAGTACAAAATATACTAAAAAAATAATTAAAATCCAGGTTTTCAGTACTAATCTAAATCAGCTGCAACTCACTGTCTTCCTGCAAAAGGCACTGCATTGTGCAAACTAACTGGCCCAGTGCTTGCAGTTTAAGATCAGTTAACAGTATGCAGAAATGCATCTCAGAAGACATTTTTCACCTTCTAAACAAATGATTGTTGATTTAGCTGAAACTAGGAGCAATTTTCCATGATTTGGGGAATTTTTCATGGCTGTGCCTGAACGACAGCATGCATCTCTACTGCTGGCACTGTCACCTCCTAACACAGCTTAAATGGAGACAGATCTAGCCTGAGCATTCAAGCTGATCTATATTTTTCTTGGAACCAATAGAAGCTTTTACAATTGCATTTCTGCAAACAATATTACTCCTCTCCCTGACACAAATCACACCGTGTGCCTATTTTCAACCTCACTTTTCTTTTTGTTTCAGCTGCAGATTAAAACAGGTCGGGAAAACCAAGCCAAACAAGTATGCAGAATATTATTTAGCTGGTTTGATGCAGTTTGCTTTTCCTTTTCAGTGGTAGGTAACTGAGGAAATGATATGTCTGGATCCTCAATTCCCAGTAAAGGGGTATAAATATAGGCTTAACTGTAATTACATTATAGCTAGAAGCTAAGGTGCAAGAGTGGTGTTATCAAAAAGAACTGCTGCTTCAGATCCCTGCACAATCCCAGCACTGCCACAGAAAATGCTAATTTCTCCTCACATAATGTTAGAGGCATTATGAAAGGAAAAGGCCTCTGTCCCAGAGGACACTGGTTCAGAAAGAGAACTTTGCAAGGACAACCCCTAAAATATTTTTCAGGCTGCTCAAGCCATCAGAGGAGCTCCTCTCCCTCCAGTGACTGCAGAGAGAGACCAGTCTCCAAAGTCAGGCAGCTCATTTTGGGCCCCAAGTGGAGTGGTACCCACTGCATCTATAAGCAAGTAAGGTAAAGCTGCCCCAAATTACAGCTTTTCTCCCAAGCTAAACATCCACATGGATCAGAAATCTGGATAAAGCAAAAACTGTTTCATTTTCTCTTATTTGTTTGTTTTTTGTTTGTTTTATTTTCTTCTCCTTTGTTGTGCAAGTCAATCTTACAGAAATACCTACATTTCAAAGCTTATAACAATGCCTATTTTCCATACTGCTTTGCAATAAATAAATCTATATATTTGAGTCAGGAAGGTGTCAAACAAATGGATATATTTTCACAGCTGAAGACCTTTGAAAATATATTACATGTGGCTATATATATTACAATATATTACATTATTTAATGGCCTCACATGAGATTTTATATGAAAACACTGATGGAAGGGAAACTATTCTTTTCTGATAAAAGCCAACCTGGGATCACTCAGTAGTGAAGTAGATTTATCTACATTTTTGCCCATTAGCATCAAGAAGGGGCAGAGAGGCCCCTTGATCATTCTGAGAACACTGGATTGCAACCCTACCCTCTTGTAATCTGCCTTGTCTTCTCTCCTGGAGCTGTTGGCTGCCCACTGAGCCCAAGCCAGGAGTCCCAGCAGGATTGCCAGCAGGAAAATGCCATCTTTTAAACACCCTTGTGGCTTTCAGACACAGCTGAAGCTGCCAGAACACCAGCTTCTCCTCCAGACACACCAGGAATAGCTGGCAGGGGAGGACTCAGAGATGGGGGTAACTTTGGGAATCATCCATGGGTTGGTGGCAACTGAGGGAAGGTTAAAGTGCCAGGAATGTAGTTCTCAAACTGAGCAGCCCCAGGTCATCATCACCATCCACAGCTCTCCAAGGGCTCCTGGCTGGAAGGGTCTCCTCTAAACTACACCCTTCATGAGCACAACTTTGCCATCACCTCCCCACTGATCTACCATAGAACAGTAACTGATGCTTTGAGACAGAAAAACAAGTAACAAGACTCAGGAAACAGCAGCAGAAAGTGGCTAAAAAGCTATTTAAAGACACTGAATAAACAGCAAGGTAAGCAGGAGAAGAATCTAAAGAGTGGGACAGCAGCTTCACTGGAGCTCAAAGGAGAAGGCAACAGAGAGAGAACTCAGAAGAAAACCAAGGGAAAGTCAGCACAGAAAAACAAAAGGAAGGGGGCCCTAATGAGATCAATCTGGTTGGAGCAGAGTTTTCCCTTTGTGTGTCCCTTGGGAAACAAGGCTGCCAGAAGTTGGAAGTGAAAGGTAAAAGAGTCAGAAAGGAAAAAGGAAAAGACTTGAGAGAAGGAGCTCAGAGCAGAGGGAAGTGCAATTCAAGAGGGGAAAAGGAGTGAATTTAAGATTTCACATCACAGAACAGAGACTGCAAATCATGTGAAGCTAGAAATGGTGGAAATAGGACTGAAGAAAGAGAAAATGGCAACAAGGGCAGTGAAAACAAGGAAGAAAAGATAATGAATGCTTGATTTGGTTAATATTTTAATCTAGCTTCTCAGCTCTGTGCACCCCAGCTGTCCATAGCAAGGCTGCCTCTCCCCACCCCTACAGCTTCTGAAGACACTGCTCAGCTTCAGTGAACCTGAATCTCAAAGAAAATACCCCTAGAAATTGCATGAAGATGTATGTTCAGGTAAAGGAGAAATCAATCTGCATTTCCTAACTGGACAAAGGGCTCCAACATGAATTCTTGACACTTCCAAAGCAACTGCCTGGATTTCTGTACCAGTCTTGAGCAGCCAAGATACTGCTTTAAAATCTTATTTCTCACAGCCTGACAGGTTTTGTACATAACTGATCTTTTTTTACCCCCATTTTCTTTTAACAGCAGCTATTGCTAAGTGCTGAATTACCCAATCTTGCCAATCAGCAAATAAGTGAACATGATTTTGTTGTTGTTGAATAATGGCTAACACATTACAAGACGGATTTCTTCACATATTTGGACAAGTGCAGTCTTGCTTTAATTATTGATGAAAATGCTTTGCAGTATGCCAACAAAATACAGGACATTTTTGGCATATTTTTCAAAAATAATGAAGTCTTGGGGACATGTGACCTTTCTGCCACAGTCTGCAATTACCTCTGTGCTCAGAGAGAACATGTAGGTGAGCAAACAACTCTGCTTTTTGTGTTAGCATCTGAGCACAATGAGATTTCCTATTTCATCATATCAACTCCAGCATATTCTTCCCTAAGTTTGGATAGATTTGTGGCATTTAAAAGAAAAAAAATAACAGGTATGACACCCAAGCAAAACCTCAACACCAGAAAGAGATTCTCAAACTGAGGTGAGATGAAATACTATATCAGTAGCTGCAGTTATAAAATACAGGGGAAACCACAGCTATATAATATACATCTATATAATA
>JANHGL010003690.1:0-80704 GCA_024611195.1 Ceyx melanurus | reverse complement strand
AAACCGCCAAACCTTTCCTTTTCCCCGCCCCGGGGGCCGCCAGGGGCTGGGGGCCGGGGGGGGTGGTCTGCCAGGACTGAAAAGTGGAGAGGAACAAAAGGGAAGAGAGGTGGTTATTCTGCTGTTCAACCTTTACTGTTTTCACAGTAAAAAGTTTTGGTGTTTTGGTTTTGTATTCTATACAAATCTCTCTCTCTCTCTCTCTCTCTCTCTATATATATATATATATATATATTCTTTAATAAAATTCTTGTCTCCTTATAAGCCTCTGGTCTTGCATTGCTAAAATTTAAGATAATATCTGTCCAAACCAGGACAATCTGTTACACTGCTTCTCTGTGAACCATAAATTTCTGCCACCATATGAACAGCTTGAAGAATAGGTCTCAGATCTTATTTCAGCCCCATGATGAGACATCTCTGTAACTGGAAGAAGTGTTTTTAGTAAGGGATTTAGCACATCATGCCTTATTCTTTTGGCTTTGAGTTATTAGCTGAGATCTTTAAGTTTCATGCCATAGCCTGACTGCTGAGTGGTCAGGAAGGACACAAAGAGTTGCAAATGGGTATTTGTGTAATAACAGGAAGGAAGTAAAATATTGTGGCTCTGCATGTAGCAGAAAGGACTATAGCTGTAGGACATAGAGTTCTAGTGTTACTGGATAAATGAAAGGGATTTGAGCTCCACTGTATGTGGGGAGGAAAGGTCAAGCTGGGTCTCTGCATGGAAAAAAGTGGAGTGAGTATGGGACAGATGCTCATTGGTGAAATGAAGGAAGACCAACTTGGGTGTTATCTTCTGTTGCTCTCTCTTCTATTCTGTTGCTTAGCATGTAAATAACCCTATCCCAACCCGTTCCTTGCTGCTTCTGTTGCCCCCAGGTTAGGTAAGCCATGCAGAGCAGAGGCTTCAGGGTAATAAAGCAATCATTGCCTTCATACCTCATTCATGTTAGTGTCACCAGTGAGGCTGTAGGATCACATCCATAGTGACCTGCACGTCCTTCAACAGGGTCAGAACAGCCTTTCCCTGCTCCAGGCTGCCTCCCTGCACTGGTGCCTATGTTTCCTATGCCACTGCTGGCTCTGCTCCCAGGCCTATGCTCCAACTTCCACAAATAGATCAAGCACAATCAGTGTGACCACTCATATGTGTAATGGCTCACAGCTGGATGCAGAGTCATGAGCTCCCTACATTTTAGTTTTTGAATTTTAGTGGGTTTTTTTTTTCTTTTTCTTTTTTTAACCTGAGAAATAAGTAAATTGTTTTCCCTAAGTTCCTCTACATTTAGATCACAATGATCAACACAGTAAGACAAATAAAAAGGAATCTCATTAAGCAAAGTTATCCCAATACCACTGCAACCCATAGCCTTTTTGTTGTTGTTCTATCAAGCTCTTTGCTGATATGGTCTTTAACAGCTCTGAGCAACTCTCCTGTGGTTTCAAAGCATCCCCAATAAAGCCAATTAAGGTGTTCAGAGTTTATCAGTTCAGAAATCTTTCATGAGACTACATTGAATTAATTTATCACCAGATATTCCATTGCTGGTAGTATGTGGATTTGGGTACATGATGTTAATCCCTAATGATTGTGCCTTTGTCAAAAGTTACTGGAAGTTGATGATATTTTCTTAGATACTTTTATTTTAATAAATCTAAAGAAAAGACAAAAAAGAAAAAAAGACAGAAATTTCAGAAGAAAATTAGATTTTTTTTTTAGGACCTAATGTTTGTAGCTGCAGTAGGACACACTTTCAAAAACTGTTCAGTATCCAATGATTACTTCTGCTAAACTGATATCTGGATTTTAGAAAATTCAAACAGTGCTTTACTGTTGTCTTAAAATGCTTCAGGTTCTCTTGAAATCTTGACTAAACAGGCATGTTATATTCTGAAAATCTTTGTCCTTCCTGTCACAAAACTCCTTCCTTGGAAGCACAGTGCTAAGAACTTGCTCACTAATCCTTAAAAAAGTGAATATCTAAATGAAATCTATTTGAGCTGAAATCTAGCTGAAAATGTATAACAAAATCTTATTCTTTATAGAATGTAAAGAATTGCTAAATGTAAAGGATTGTTAAACTCTTTATACAGACTTATTGCTTTGTGATTTACTTCTATGTAATTATCTCTCCATCTTTTTTACCTCTGTCTCTGGGTTGTATAGCTGATCATTTCTCATTATTCCTACTGCTAAGCCTGTTCTTTTCCATGACTAAATTTCCTTGTCCCACTTTCCCTGCTCCTTTCCTATCCCTGCCTCCAGGACAAGTTCATCTTTCAGCATAAGATGTTCTCACTTTAATTTTCAATATTATCAATCATTTTGCCAGTATCTCCTATTTCAATGACTCCTTAATTCTACCCAAAATATTTTGTAACATCAGAAATTTTATTAATAAAATTTTTAGCATTGAAAACCATGTGAATAGTTTAATGTGAAATTTTATTGACACCAATAAAGTTATAAAACCTGAAAAAAAGATTTTTTTGAACTATATTTTCTTGCCATAGATGTCTAAGCAAATGGATTTTCTTAATCATTTGTAAGATGGTTACTTTCAGACCAATAAAGCAGAGAAATGACTACTTGGAAATTCTGTGACTATCTGAAGGGGAAAAAACTTTGAAAAGAGGTGTGTCCATGCATCTAGAGGCAGAGGCATGTAATGAATTTTAGATCTGCATTTACAACACATAACAGTCTTGCAGTATAACAACCAGCTAATGATAGACACATTGGAAAGATCTTCCTTCTTTCAGAGTTCCTCTGCACATACTGGGACCGTACTTTTGATGAAGTGATAGGAAACACAGGCTCCAAAGATTTGCCCACTGCCTCAGCTAAAAATAACTTCATTTACCAGTGTTGGGAGCACCTCAAAAAAACCACCCTGAGAATATTAACACACACGTGCAAACATCAATTCTACTTGCAAACTTAAGTTGTTTTCTCTAGGGTGTTTCGGTTGGGTTTTTTTTCTTCATTATGTTCAGACACAGCAAATAGATGTGTCAGCTTTTTGTTGGTTCAGTAACAGAGAAAAATCTCTAGAATCCGATTATCCCAATTCGTAAATAGTCTGCAGTTATTTAAAAATAAGTAGCCTGGAGATTTAGCTTTGCTTCAGAAATCAAAGTAATCTTATTGTTCCCCAGTAAGTATGGTATGAGTCACTCCACTGCAACAGTCCCTCCACATTCCACTCTTAATTGTCTCCAAATTAAGAAAAGCGTTAAATGCATCTTACTGTGAGAAAATGAATATTTCTGATCCCTGCTGCTAAATAACATGGCAGAGAATTTCTCTGAATGTACACCAGATCCGTTTCACTAATAAGAAAACTGTCCCTCGAATACATTATTCAATCATTTTTCATTTCAGCAATTATTTATAATTTGTTAAACCCGTAGACTAATTTCACAAACAAAAAGTGAACGTTGCTTCCTTATCAAGAGGAGTCCCTGTGAGCTCCCAGCCTTTCTTGGCTATTGACAGAAAATTGATTGCAATAATGAAGGATTATAGCTACAGCTCTGTTAAAAAACACTGCTTTTGTCTTTGAAGTAAGTTGTGACAATTGCCTCCCATTTGAATTAATATTATACAAGCCTCACCACATTTTTCTACTCTGTGGTTATTTATTACACATCATTACCTGAGAGCTCAGTGGCTCCCATCACTGTGGAGAGCTTGTCCTAGTGAGAGCAATACACAAACTGATGCAGAAACAGCCTTCATACCAACATATTTGCAATCAAGGGTCCAGAACACACCATGTGTGGTGCCAAAAGGAGTTCCACCAACTGCCTACGCTGGATCCAAGGGGAACATCAAGGCCAAGGCTGATGGTATAACCATTAACCAGTAACAAATGCTTGGTTTTGATCCAGAAGAGTGCAGTCATGTATTTTTACACTGCACCAAAGTAGCCTCTTTACACCATCACCTAATAGGTAAATGGGTAGGTAAAACAGGCAAGCCTAACTAGTGTAACTCACCTCAATGGAAGCATTATCTCCACCATCACACTTGCATAAAGTTAGATTCAGATGCATAAAGGTTTTCACTTGTTTAAATGATTGCAGGAGGGAGACCTAGATCTTTATGCAAATACTTGCCCTCACTTCAAAGAATCCTGCTTTTGACAGGTTTTAAGGAAAATACATGTTTGTCTTATATTAATGCAGTTTCCACTTCAGTAAATCAATGTAATTTAGGAAATGCCTTACTAAAAACAGTCTGGTCTTGAATATCTGAGAAACAATGCCTAATAAACTTGAGCTGTATGCTGTTTCTTGTTTTGTTAGCTTATTCTGTATTATCTAACCCATAAAACATTTCAGAAAGAGCATTTTTGTGTAAAACCTGCCAACAAAAATCAAAGCATAAATGGTAGAAAAATAATTTTTACTACTGCCTGCATTATCTCCAACACATGAAATTTAACAAGCAGAGCTTGAATTCAATGAAAAAAAAAAACAACAGGCCAACAAACAACATATTAAAAATAGCAAGTGTAGAAAATTTAAGTGAATCAGGATTTACCTACCACCAGGGAAAATATGTGGAACATGTTTTATTGCATGGGAGAGTCCAGGTGATATGAACCAAGCCCCTCTTGCCTTTCTCTAAAACATTTGTTGCATTAAAAACAACCCCTAGGAGAAGTGATTTATTTATGAATTCCCTGGGTGTGCAAAGAGACACAAAGGTCCTAAATCTGCTGACTAAGATAAATTGCAGGTTGGAATGTATTTAACAAATGATAATGCAAAATGCAGGAAAATATACAGAGAAACAGCAGATAGCAGTGAACGGAGTACATGACCTGCCTGAGAAGTTGCTACACACAGCTGAAGAGCAGATATAACTGCAAATGAATTCCCTCAGCTTTCAATCCATACAGAAATAAACTACTATTAAGAAAACACATATTTCTCCCTGCAAGTGAATCCTTCAACTTCTTAGCGAAGATGACTAGGAAACTATTATTACAGTAGGAGAAACAAAAGTTCTGCTGAAGCAGAGGAAAACTTAAAAGAATTTGTTGAAATTCAGCTAATCATTTAAGCTTCCAAGGTAAAATGAAGCAGGAAATAAAAACTATATAAGCAAGTGATTATTAATAGGCACACCTCCTGCTACTGTGGCTGCCTGCTGCACAGTGTCTTCTTTTGTGCTTTGAAGCATCTGTTGTTGGACAGGATTTCAGTTAGGACACAGGACTCAACGGACCAGTGGTCTAATAGGGCATGGCAATTCCTGCAGTCTTCTTTTGTAGACAGGTGCTTTTGGTTTGTTTGTTTGTTTGTTTTTAAAATCTTCTCCCCCTGTTTCTCTCTGCACATAATGACTGAAGACGAATCTCATCAAGCTGTCACTGCAAGCCTCTGGCAGACAAGGTCCTACCTTGGGCCAGGGCTCAGCAGCCAAGAAGCAAGTAGAGAGTTACAAAAGCAGCTCATGGAGCAATGCAGGTGAGAGAAAACAGAACTTGCCACCACCTCACACTCACCTGCCTTCAATTTTCTCACTTCCCCTACTTCCAGGCACTCAGGAGAAGAATGAGATGCACTGAAGTAGCCCTATGTCCACTTAAGAAAGCAGCTAAGCAAAGACCTTGGAGTTAATATCAGAAAACTCCAAGATAAAAATTGACATAAATTAAGAGGGAATACTGGAAAGGGAATTTGTCATTGGTAGCTATGAAATAAGACAATTGAAAAGAAAATTGTCATGCTTACAAGTTAATCGTCTTCTACTGAGACTCTTTCACCCACTGAAATTGCATTGTCTCTACAGCATTACCACAGTGTGGTGCACAAATACCAGGGATGGAAATAATTCCACAAAGGTCTTAAGGAATAGTTCTGGAATACAAAACTCAAGTCACTTCTACAGGATCTATGGAAAGATAAGGATAACACCATTAAAAATATAAATTAAAAAAAAATTAAAAAAAATATATATATATGAATACAATTTTATCTTCAAGTGAGAAATGGCTTCACCAACTGGGATTTCACCTCCCTGGAAAAGGGAGGACACAAGTAATTCCAAGATGAGTATATTTTTTAAGTCAGGTTTCACTATCTTTCTGCTACCAGAACCCTCCTAATTCTGCATATGACTTAAACAGCTATTATCTGTGTCACCAGGATCTTACCATTTTCTTTCTTTAGAAAACCAGCCTTAGCACTTCTACACTCTGCATTTACTTAGAAAAGGGGCCAGGGGGGCGATCAACTGTTGTCCTGATGCTGTGAGTTTTCCTTCATAAAAGCAGGGACTCCACTTTTTCTTCAGAGTGAGTTTTAACAAAATAGGAATTTCACCTTTGAGATCTCCTAATCCAAGTTTCATCTGAACTGAGGAATTTCAGAAGTCTGTGGAAGCAGGACTGAAACACAACATAACCTTATACACTTGTTTGCCTGGAAAATCAGGCCTAAATCATGAGACTTAAGGCAAAAGAAATATTCTGAACCACTATTATCTAGCCAAATAGAAGTGTATTGATTTCTTAATTAATCTTCCTGTTTTTCTAACTTCAACAAAATAATCTATTTTCTCACTCTGGGAAGGTGTGTTTCTACAAAGAAAATGCAGATGAGGAGGGTCTTCCAGACACCTTATGAAGAAAAAAGTAAAACAAACCCATACCCTCTGTAACTAGCTGCATACTGTCACTGACTCACAGGGATTTGGTTTCATTAACCCTCCTCTTTTATCTTTCACCAGCTCATGTACTGTTTTATTGTGTTAAAAGCACCATTATTTTTAGCTAATTAATATTTGGTGAGGTCTCCATTTAGATAAGTGTCTATTATCAGATAGGAACACTCACTCCCACCACATGATTCATATTTGCAAGGCTATTCACCCACCCATTAGACTGCTAGCAATGCAGCCTGATGCAAAAACATTTATCATCATCATTTCTTACACGTTCTGTGCTGTAAATGACCTACCACACTTCTGAAACACAACCACAGAAACTCTCCTACTACCCACTGCAGGACAACTCTACCCTTGTGGCTTATAAGCATACAGAAATATGAAAGGGCAAGATTTATATATGCCTTAGTTCTGGCACACAGCTACATTTAGCAGAGCATTTAGCCATGCTTATCTTCCAGCACTAAATGGTACAGATCCCTCACATTGCTCTGCTTAAGGTGGGCTCAATACCAGCAGTCATATCTTGGAAGTCAGAAGGGTATCCCCCTGTGACATTAAGCTTTGCTTTTCAGGGACATAACTGTTGGCATTACCTACCTGCTCCCTGCTGTGCAATCCACAGTGGTGATGCTGTAACCTACCTGCAGCCCCCAAAGAGATTTGTCAGGGTGCCTGGCAAATACAGCAGACACCAGTTGAGGTGTGTATGGAGAAAGAGGGGAAATGCTGCAGGAGTGCAAAGTCTGTTCTCATTCCACAATATGCTTTTCTAGGACTGCCACTTGATGAGTCCTTTTCAGGGGATTTAAGAATCCTGTGTTTCAAACCATGTGTCCATCTGGGAAGAGGCACTCATTACTCATTTGATGTAACATAGCATTTTCTACATTCCTGATTCATTATTTGGTCTCTCCTGACAATTTATTGTAAAGGATTTTGCTATATTAAAGAGTTATAATTGGTACATATTTTCCTGTCAAAATGGATTTATTTTAAAAAGAAAATAATAAAATAAATGCCTGAAACCATTTATGTTCTACTTTTTAAAAAGTTCAACCAAGTTTAGGTTTACCAGATGGTTAAGAAATATTTACATTTGTTTTCTTTCCCTCCAGCAGCCACTGATGTCTCAGGACACCTTTATAACAGCATTCTCCTCTGAACTGCTCCTTTCCCTTCTTTGATCATGAGCCAGCAGAGTCTCTGTGTGTCACCTTAGTGTCACTGCAAGTCATGATTTCAGGATGGGCTCATGTGCTTTTGCTTTTATGCACTTTTAGTAACTTGTCTGCTTTGAGGAAAAATAATATTTAAAACCTTGCTATAGTTGGGTGGGTTTCTTTTGTATGTTTTCTTTCCTAGTTATCTTTTGCTGCTTTTTTTTTCCTTTTCTTTAAGCAAGGTAAACTTGATTGATGCTCTTTTACAGAATGCTAAACCATAAGTTAGCAAACTTCTGTGTATGTAGACCTACATCTCTGCCAAGATCAATCACACTTACTTCTGGAATAAATTTTAGTAGTCAACAGTACTGAATTTTTAATTGTACCTGTGAACTTTCAGTGCTCAGACTTGCTGTCCTGTATGTTACTGCCAGGTAATAATCACAACAAAGACTCTAGTGCCCCATCTCTTGGGTGGTTCCATGCCCCAGGCAGCAGAATGATACAGCTGCAGAGTATAATGAGATGCCAGCTGAATGTGTGATTGCTAATTTATTTTTTTTTTATATCCTACAAGTATTTCTGAATATTCTTAAAATATTCACCCTTTTGAAAACATCCTACTTGGTGACATGAGGAAGAGAAGTTGACTGAAGTCAACTAGCAAACGATGCTGCCTAGTACAGGCATTTATCAGCTACACAAGAAAGAATGATATTTCAAGATCTAAGAAACAAACACTAACCAATAGGAACACTCTTTCAAGCAAATATGGGACTATTGAGAATGTCTGCCAAACTTTTGCCCAGGAAGGGTTCTATCTAGACTACAACTCAACAGCTCAGAAGCAGAAAGTAACTTTGACAGTGGAAAAGAGAGTGGTGAACATCACCAGAAGACTGCAAGTCTAGGTCGTTCCAGACAGATGTCAGTCACTGAGGAATCAATTTCAGGTTAGAAAATACACAGAGAAAAGGGCTGTCACTAAGTATGCAATGCCACCACTTTTATTTTTCTGTACAAAGTCAGAAGGAAATAGCTTCCTGAAGAGCAGTGCAGTCAGAGATAGGACCCATATCCTAATGAGATATTTTTTTTTCCTATGAATACATAAACAGGAAAGCTGTTAATTTTCTTCAGTTATGTAAGCACCTGTGTCAAGTAGGAACATTTCCCTGAATATCTGTACTGGCTAGTCAAAGACTGTGTAGCACAGCATTTACATCATTAGAAACATGGGTGATTTTTAGAAGGGGTCTTTTTTCTTGACCTAGCCTTCCATATATCTGGAATTGCAGTATCAAGCATAATTTTATCCTTTCTTCCCTTATTTCTGGGTCCATAAAAGATACATCTGACCAGTACCACAAGGATTCAGCTAACACTTGAAAAAAATGCACAGATTAATGTTCAATATACTATTAGTTTCCTGAAAGGATGTGAAAACATATAATAACTCAGTTTGATATTGGCACAGTTCAAGTCTCTATTATAATTACTATATATAATGTAATGAGTTATTTTTGTAAGCTAAGGTGACTATTAGCACCAGAGGTTAAGAGTGCATTAAAATTAGAACATTTTCTTGCTAATTTTAAACATCTAGATGTAAAGGCAGTTATAAGACTCTACCAAAATTCTTCTCAGATGGGAGAGGTTCCTAACAGCAAGTCTGAGTACTGAATTGCCATTGGTTTTTACTGTATGTTGGTTAGAATACTAGAATTGAGTGCCATCTAAACAAATTATATTAACAGTTTTGGAGGGAGGAGTACTGTTTGGACATTCACAATCTTCAAATAAATTAAATAATAAATGCACTCATTTCATTGATTGCAAACATCAGAAGAGCAGGCAGTGCAAACAGTCCACAACAAACAGGAAAAGCACCAGTATGTTCTACAAATACTCCTTCATAACATTAATGGGGAGAATATAATGCTTGTATAGAATAGTTTAGGGATACAGAGAATGTCACAGATCTTCCTGATTTATCACTGGCATCCATTTGAAACAGAGGCATGGTGGCCATGTGTGTTTGTCATAGCAGAATTAGTAAATGGTCCCCAAAAAGTGGTGAGACAATGGCTTCTGCTGATTCTAGTCCATTATAATCTGCAGAACTACTATCCAATGCTTAAGAGTTAGAGTGTTTTGGTACCTTGCCATCCTTCCCTCTAAGATCTGCAAAACACTTTTTCATAAGCAACCTGTGGGCAGTACAGGTCCTCTGACTCTTTGCAAGTCTTCCAGTAAATAAGGTTACTTTCCTGCCATCCAGATCTACTAAAGAAAACCAGATTTTTAGATAAATGTGGAAAGAAAAAAAAAAACACCAATCTGAAACTACCTGAAGTCTCTTCTGAGAAATTATTTGAAGAATAGAGAATGTGTTTCAAGGAATGTACCTCTGGAGCCTTGTAACATCACAGGGAGCCCATAAGAAGGCCAAATCTGCAGAGAAAAAGAAACTTTTTCAAAGGGTCTGAGGTTATCAGGGTGGGAACAGAAGAGCAGATGTCACTAAATTACTCCAGACGTGTTGATTATACCTAATGTATTGCTCTGGAAGTTGAAAAGGGCTCAGGAAAGCAGTAGGTACAAGCAGCTAATAGCATGAGAGCCTCTCTGCTGCTCAATTGTTTGCATGAAGGCCCACAAGGGCTAAGGGAAGGATACAGGGAGATATTTCATCAGGATGGAAGAAATAAAACTTTTATTCCTAGAAACGTCAGGAAAGTGTTTTGAGCTATTCCTGGAAAATGCTGGTTTTGAACATGAAGCATAAAAAGGCCATGTCTGTACAGATCAACAGAGCTATCTCACAAGGAAAGATGAGCTGTCCTTGGCACATAACACTGCAAGACAAAATAAAGCAGAAGTCATGAATCAAGTACATTGCTGTTGTAATTGTTCCTTTACCCTTGTGAAAGTCCATGGCATGCCTGAGACATCTGAAACTTTCAAAACTGCATTTCCAAATGGAAATATAGCCTTCTGCAATGTTTACAATTCCTGTGTACTAGAGGTTTATCAATTTATTCTTAAATACTGGGACTTTGGACTGAATTGCCACTGCTGTTTAAGAAGCATGTCTTGATGTCTGTTTTATTTTAGTTACATATCTGTAGATTTTTCTTTCTTGCCATGATCTGAATTTTCTGATGTTGTTACTTTATGACAGCTGAAATTTTACCACTGATACTAAGATGTGGTAGATAACTAATGGCTCTAATATTCTCAGGTTTATTACTATATCTTTATATAAAACAGCTTTTTCCAAAATATCTTATCTCTTTTGGCCATTAAATGAACACTATTTTTTTGAAGGGTGTTCACCATCTTTTTTGAATGGGAAAGGAATCATATGCATTATCTCTGCCTTAACTTCTTCTTCTATTGGGCATTTTCTGGTTTCCCTATGCCTGATCCTACTAAATTTCAAAGCACTACAAATGCCTAACAGAGTCCTGATTTCACCCCACATACCTCTTTTTCCTGGACTCTGATGAAGTTTTATTTTCATGGTACATTTCTTGCATTTACACCTACATCCAAGTGAAAGCATCATCCTCTTGCATATGAAAATACACATAACTTGCTGTACATATGCAAACACCCCTGTTCACCTCTTCTGTCATATATATATGTGTATATATTTAGATATTTAGGCAGGAGGGCACCACTGGGGAGCTAGCAGAGGCTGTCATGGTCTCCTCTACCTTCTTGTAGACCTGCCAGACTTTAACTTGCTGCTACATGCCAAGTGTCTTTTGGCCCTTGACTACTGTCTCCGTAATGTCATTGCCCTGAATATCCCTGTTTTCCTTTCTGCCTTGTGGAAACATCTGCTCAGGCCCTTAAACCATGCAGGGAGTAGGATTTTATTCAGGTGTCAGAAAGGCAGTAGGATTAAAGTACTTCAAATTTGCACATGGGTGCATGCAAGCCTGAAGAGATAGCCTGACAAGTTTTTATACAGTAGAGGAGGAAACAGGAATTAGTGCTTAGATCATAGTCCTTTCAGTACAGGCTGTCATAGACCTCCCTACCAAAAGAAAAGTATTTGATATTGGGCACCAGCTGTGAATTCAAAATAGAAAAGGCAGCAGGTCCTCTCTTGATGAGTTTAAGCATTCAGGGACACATTCTGTCTCCTTTTGTGCTCATTCTGATTACTCCCTTACTCCCTTTATATTTCTGCTTTAACTGGGAGGGCAGAATGTGAGCTATACAGAAGAGATGTAGATGGTAGAATGCAGTCTGCAATAAGCCACAAAAAATACAATACTCAAAAAGAAAACAAAATTACTAGTATGGCAGTAAAGAAAACTGACACTTCATAATCAAATGGCAGAATATTGATAAAAAAAAAAAAGGGCCTGAGATTAGATCATTATATTTCTCATTTACTTGCTCTGCATTCTTTTACTGCACCTCTCCAGTATATGTTTTATTTCTTAGAATTTGTGGTTAAATGATTGTATAACTAATCTGGATTTTATAACTAAATGATAATTCTGAATACCTGTTTCTGGACTTCACTGGAATAAACAGTTCCCAAAGCTTCTCTCTTCCACTCTTTCCAGTGTATTTTCAGTGATGTTTATTCTAAGCACTCAGAGCTATATTGTCTGTCTCCTGTACTATAGGATTTAATGTGTTTCAGCATTTATGAAGAAAGAATTCTCCAGAATTACTTAAGCTGAAAAGCCACTTGCCTGAGCCTTCCCCAAATCTGTCATGACGTCATTAGATATAAATGGATAGGTGTGACAAGAATGTGAATATTCAGGTCATGGGGTGAGTTCAAACAATTTTTAAAGCTCACTCCAAAGCTGTAAGAGCAATCCTATTTAAAAGTGTGTGTAAAACTAGGTTACTCTTACGGTGACTAAAGCTATGAAATACTGCTGTCTTTTTAAGCACCACAGGGGATGAATGCCAGCATGGCATCCCAAGGAGTGGTAAATTCTTAATGTGAAGAACTGGATAACACATAATTTCCAAAGGTTGAGGGGAGTGATATGAAAGATTGAAAAGCCTTAAAGGACACAGCTGCAAAGCCAGCTATTGCATATCCTTGAGATGTTCATACAAGGACTCTGTGATGTACAATGCCAAAAGAAAAGAGATCTGTGGAGTCTGTTGAGACAAGGTACCTCTGTCAAAGTTAATAAGAAGCGAGGTTATCTCACTGCAATGTTTGGGTCAGAAAAACACTGAAGTTTCTCAGAAGACACATGGCTAAAGATATAATGAAGTAACTGAAGAGCTTCCACTTTTCCCATAATCTTTCCCCAGTATGAGAAGATTAATGATAAAATGATAAATGGCCTCTTCATCTACAGCAAGTGAGGCATTCTTTACTTCTTTTTCCTTTCTCTGTTTTTCTTCCTTAGAATTCAGACACTATTTTAGGAGACTGTAGAGCTTTCTTGATCTCATTGAGAATGTCATTTTTACAGATATGTGCAGTGTCCAGGCACTTTACAGTAACACACTTTCAAAAAATCTACATGAAGAAAGAACAATCAACTCATCCCAAAAACTACGGGCTATAGGCATGAACTAAAATTTGCTCAGGATTAAGGACTCTGGGTTGACTCAGACCTGTTTAAATTGGGTTTCCATAAAAAAGTACATACTGATGTCTATATATTTTAATTTTATGTTTCTACCCCTCTTCACCTGGCCTGACTATGGCTTTATGTTTTGTTTGTTTGCTTGGTTTTTTTTCTCTGAGTTATGGAAATAGCAGCACAGGACACAGAACAGTGGTAGATTGCCATATTGGTGGTCAGATTATTGCTAACCAAATAAAGAGATCCCTTCCCCTCACAAAAGCAAGCAGTCACAGACAAAGTTGCCTACAATATGCACTGGTTTTAGCTAGGAGTAGAGTTAATTTTCTTCACAGTAGCTGGTAAGGGGCTATGTTTTGGATTTTTGCTGGAAACAACATTGATGTAATGGGTGTTTCAGTTACTGCTGAGCAGCAATTACACAGAGTCAAGGCCTTTTCTCCTTCTCATTCCACCCCACCAGTGAGAAGGCTGGGGGGAAAAAGAAGTTGAGAGGGGACACAGCTAGGACAGCTGACCCCAACTGATCAAAGGGATGCCCCAGACCATATGATGTCATGCTCAGCATATAAAGCTGCAGGGAAGGAGAAGGAAGAGGGGGGGACTCACATAGTGATAGTGCTTGTCTTCCCAAGTAACTATCACATGTGATGGAGCCTGTCTTCCCTGGGAATGGCTGAGCACCTGCCTGCCTGCCCATGGGAAGTGATGAATGCTTTGTTTTCTTTTGCTTGTATGTGCAGCTTTTTCTTTATCTATTAAACTGTTCTTATCTCAACCCAGGAGTTTTCTCACTTTAACACTTGCAGTTCTCTCCCACATCACACTAGGTGGGGATGGGTGGGGCTTAGCTGTTGTCTGGGGTTAAATCATAACACCAACACAGCCAAAGCCCACAGTGGCTTGAGAAAGTACATCCTCTGTTCCCTCTTCCATCTCCCCTGATGCCCATTTTTCATCTCTCTTCAGTCCAGTCAGACAAAGAGTCAGAAATGTTTTGTTGCATTAGTCAGATCCAGCTTAGCTTTTAGGCTGGGTGTTTCATTTGTTTGTTTTTCTCCTTTGTCCCTGAAGGATAGAGATTTTCTATTTTGCTTTGACAGGCTAACATGAGGTTTTGACTTCACTTCCTGACTCACATGTTTGTTTTAATACAAGGCAAGATACAGACAATGGGTTTTGAGTGGAATATAAATTAAAGATATTTGGTCCTTCATTTCTGCCCACTGGAACTAGCCTCCTCCTGTCTGCATGTAAACCTTTGGTGTATGCAATATAGTAATAAATATAACAATATACCTTCCTTAGTGCAGTCTACTCTTTTTCTACCTCCTAATAATTTGCCCCTAATTCTTGGTTTCCAGGTGAGTTTGACCTAGCAGCTTGTTCCTCATCACATTTTCCTTCCTGTCATGCTCCAAATTGCCAGTAGTCCACATCAGCAGATCTATGTCTGAACCTTATATATACCTAAGAAAGACAATATTAACATCCCACCTACCAGAGACATTATACCACTTTTTGCCTGATAATGCAAACAATTTATAATCCTTATTAACACAGTGAAGAAACGAATGAATTCTTCCCCTCCCCAAATCTCTCACATTGTCCTACATCTCCCAATAAATTGTACATTCCTGCTACAGTTGTAACCCACTACAGACTGTGGGTTTCACCTGATAATCTGGGAGAAAAGATCTATTTTTGTGGTCCTAAAATATATCATGTGCTACTATCAACCTTTTTTTTATTATTTTTTTATTTTTATTTAGCTGTGCAATGCCAATTTGGTCTCTGATCTCAGATCATGGTTTCTAGGTATCTAATCATTCTTGTAACTCTTTTAAAATGCCTCCATTTGATGTAGATCTTTCTTTAAGTGAAGGCCTTAAATTAAATATAGCCCTGAGGCCCCGAGACCCCTGAATCTTTATCAAAGTTAAGCAGAATGGAAATATTACCTTAAGTGCCTTGGTGCCATCTGGTATGGTATATGGATTCACCACAGCAGTATGACATTTTAAACTCATGACTCATATATATTAGCTTGTGTTTCAGTGCAGCCCCTGACCCTTTTCTGTATAACACCCAGCTGCTCCTCATTCTTTATTTACACAGTTGACTCAACTTGCCTGTGTGAAGTACCATGTGCTTCCCCTATTGCAATTCAGTTCATCTTCCCCATGTTGTCAAGATCATTTTCAAATCTGCTCTTATTGTCCAGTGCATTTATCTTCCTCCCTCTCAACTTATTAATGACTGGAGGGTGGTGATCATTAATAAACAATGAGCAGTGCCAAGGCAGCTCTATATATCATTCTATTTTGATAGAGAAACTGATACTTGCTTTCTATGTAGAAGTTTCAAATAATTTTGCACAAGCATTTTCACACCTCTTTGCAGATCATTCTTTCTTTAGTTCTGAGGATGTCAGGAGTGACAGGGTCAGAAGGCTTACCAAAATCAAGGCAAAAGGGATACAATGCTTCTTATCTGTCATGCCATAGAAAAGGAGAAGGTTGATTTGACACAACCCCACTTTCAGATCTTGGATACCCAATATGTATTTATTAAGAGAAAGATTATTGGCAACATTGACAACTCCCGATTCTGACTTGTCAGTATTATTATCACATTATGGTGTGAAAAAAAAAAAATATCCATATACCCTCTGATTGCTAATATTTTTAATAAAAAAGCTCAATTTCAGCTGTAGAAATAATCCCCATTTTTTTAAGTTTAACCCAATTTAGTTATTATTTTCCTTAAAAAAAAAAAAAAAGGTTTTTTTTCAGATAATCTACCATTAAGAAAAGAAAAAGGAGTAGCCACTTTTACTCCAGCCTACATAGTCTCAGCACACATATACCTTAATTCAGCATGGATCCACAGTACATTCCAGGCCTATCAAGACCACTTTGCTCATAATGTGATTTTCAATATTTGTGAGAATAGGTTATTCGTTAAATAGATGTGGGAAGAAGGGAGAGAAGAGACCTTTTGAAGTTATAAGATCATAGAAAATTTATTCTGATGGTCAAATCAAGGGACTTGAAAACTGGTGATAAAAAAAAAAAAGGATTTTGCAATTTCTCATGTCTAGTTAAATTTGTATCTACTCAGGGCATTGTCCTTATACTGCAGCTGAAAACCTGTAAGACATACAAGGTTACACTGCAGCAGGGCATCTTCCTTGGGTTCTAATAAATTTAAACCAAGAGGCCCCCTAAGATATTTAGGCTAAAGCCAAAATAGCCTTCTGACAGGTTAAAGAAAATTATCTTGCCCAAAAGGATACACTTTGCTGAAGGATACTCATGATTCACTCTACTAAAGTATATTAAAAGTCACATCAAAACAAATATTATTTGTGTCTGCAATTATGATTTATATTTAGTATAAAACACCAGATAAAACAGAAGAAAAAATGAAGTTTAAAAGGTGAAGTATTCAGATACTACAGCACCAAAAGGTAACGAAAAGGTTCAAGTCAGTAAATAGCTACAAAGAAAGAATTTATTTGGGTTTGATTGAGTCAGATGGCATTTTGATTTACTGTGGGCTATCATGGGTCTTTACATCTAAAAGCCTTTGCAGAGGTCAGCCCTTAGCTGACCAGCCTGTGTCCTGGCAGAGGCAAAGTGTCTAGAGGCAGATCTAAAGGCAGGGACATCACCACTTGCCCCCAAAATGCTTTGGTTTGAGCTCTTCCTCTCCTGCCCACCAGAAAATGCAACTC
This sequence comes from Ceyx melanurus, assembly GCA_024611195.1. Taxonomy (NCBI): domain Eukaryota; kingdom Metazoa; phylum Chordata; class Aves; order Coraciiformes; family Alcedinidae; genus Ceyx; species Ceyx melanurus. Next base: position 63,529 of record JANHGL010003690.1, on the reverse strand, counting down.
TCCCTGCCTAAAAGAAGTCCTTGCTCCATCAAAAGTTGCAGTGACAGACAAATATCTGTGAAATTGCTTGCCTCTCACTCTAAGGATTTCTCTTCAGCCCCCTGGCTCAAAGGCTATAATTTGTATTATTCTGCACCTGCAGAAGTGCTCATTAAAACTTTTGGACCACTGTCCTTATGATTACCCTGCTTTACTAAAATTGAGGGCACACTTAAGGAAAAGTAAAGACTGTTCATAGCTTTCCCAGAGCAATAAATCCATATGTAAATAAACAGACAAGACTCCTTCAGTTTCCTTAGGGAATTTCCACACAGAATAAATGGGTGTCATTCCGCTTGCTTGTCCCCATTTAGAAACAAAATACCTCCTTTTGTCACAAGTTCAGCATGCCAATGTCTGTTGTTGTCACTTCTGTTGTCTATAAATGGAGATACAAAAAAAATTGTTCTAGTTTTCAAGTGATGCTATGTGCCAATAAATTTGTCTGTCAGAAGTGACAAGTAAGTGCTACAAGTTTAGTATTCAAATATTACTGCAAGTAGTCAAGTAACTAAATGTGGAGACACATACCTCCCTTTTATCACTTCCACAGTTTTGATGTCAACTGTTTTACCCTAGTTAAAAAAATCAGACTCACAAATGTATTTAGCCTCACACATCACATATCCCCATCAACAGCATCATGCTCACATATGTAGCCTGGGCATATATCCTCTCCAAAACCCACAGACAAAACTCCTGCTTCTGTCACAGAGTTATATTTCTGCCAAGCTAGAAGTGAGGCTTTTTTTTAGACAAAGAATTCTGACTTCTAACCACAGCTTCACTAGGCCACACTAACAGTAAAACAACAATAATAATAATGATAAAATTCAGCAACGTATAAAAACTTGTAGAACAGTAATAGTGGTACTTCTGCCATTTTTATGAGGCACTAATCTAGTTGTCTCATAAGGAAGCAGATTATAGTCTCATAAAGCAGCACAATGGAGCTATGGTGTAATGACTTTAGTAGATACAGCAACAGCTTTTACTACAGCTCCTCTCTTGATAAATTGTATGATGTAGGTTGATAAGTATAAATATAAAATCAATCTAAATTTTATTTGATTGTGATTTCCACCTTATCAGGAGAGAAAGAGGTCACGAGAGAGCATGAAGTAGCAAAGACAAATGCAAAACCCCAGCCTATAATAAAAGACAAGGTAACACTTTCAGATGCCTACTGTAAAAATATTTCAGCAGAAGCCCAGAACACTAAAGGTATTTACACAATTCACAGAAACAACAGTTTTAAAAGCAAGTCATCAGCTACACAAGAGGAAAGAGAAAAAAAGGCAAAATTAAGTAAATGGAAGTGCCCTTTCAGAAGCTGTCATTTACATCACAGAAGTTTGTTTCATTTCTCTGTATGGAAGAATATTAAAAACATACCTTTTAAATTACTGTACCACACATTTTATGCCAGCCTAGGAAAAGAAGGTAAAATAAGAATCTTGCTTTATTGTATATGTTTTTTTCTGCTTTGTGATATTGAAAAGGAGTAATTATACATGTCATTGTATATATTCATAGACAATAAATACTAACAGAATAAGACTCAGTATTCCAATTATTTACAGTACAAAGACTGATAAACAATATACAGTGGCTGTATGTGTTTACTGAGGACCTGATCCAATGTTCAAAAAGACCACTGGATGCCTTTTTTGCATCAGCTACCAATATAACATCATGGTATTGCCTCTATTTTTGTGTAATTTTGAATTTAAAGATCAGACAAGTGATTGTATGGTATGCAGCAGTGTGAAATCCAGGTCTGCAGTTGCAGTGCCTTGGTTCTAAACAGCACTGCACTTCTAAACAAAACCTGAATCTCTCTGATCATCCATAATAGGACCGTGAAAACTGAAGTTACTCCCAAACTTTTTTAAGCTTCTCATTGGACTTACAGTTCTATTTCAGAGACATTAAAAAGCAGTTTGGAAGTACTGTAACAGAAGAATTATTACTGTGCAGTTTTTTCAAAAACATTGCAGTTTTTGACAATCTTATGATATACAATAGGCAGCTATACAAATATCCTTGCAAAATCAGCCCTACCTGTTTCCATTTAAATGCTGCTTTGAGTTTTAAAATCTCCTGCTCCTTCCAAAAATCATCTCCCTTAAACATCTCCCAAGGTTGTACAGCAGGCCCTCATACAAGCTACAACCAAGTGTACATCTTCACCTCTTCCCACTACTCAGTTACTATTTGTGTTCTAGGATGACAACATTTAGGTGCCAGAAGAACCAGTGACAGTACCTGCTCTGAAGAGTCTCTAAACTGAAACCTAAGTTTTGCAAATATCTAGTACACCTTGTTCATGCATAACCCTGCTCTCTGCAAATGGCCTCTGAAGCAGCTGAAACTGCAAGGTTACTCTTCCAGGTATTTTTCTCTCCACACAGCTGCAGCAGAGAGAACTCCTATGGAATTGGACATTGCTGTGCTCAACATGCCAGGTGCTTCACATAGTCTGCAGGATCTCATTAATGCTGGCTAGCTAGGTATGTATGTAACATAATCAATACTTCATTTATTTCCCTCTTCCCTGACTTCATTTCAGCAAGCTCTATGAGTCTGCTTTCACCTACACTATTAACAGTGGTTCACTATTGTCTCCTTGTACTGCCTTATTTTGTCTTTGGACATTTATATATATATAAAAAAAAGATTTTTTTTTTCTATTAGCATGAATATGATCAAATGAAGGATCTGAACCATCAATCCAACACGTTCTTTAGATTACAGATGCTCACAAGCCCTGGCCCCAGAACTGTGGCTTACAGAGACAAGCAAGATCTGTATTTTTTGAGGGGTTCAGTATGGCAGCTCAGGCAGATTTTGGCAAGGTTTTATTTACGCAGCCTTACAATGAATTAGCTTAAAGGTACTGTGATATCTAAAATAATCTACTACAGGAATTTACCTCAAAGTCTTTTTTTCATATACTCACCTCTGTTGCTGCAGGTTAGAGCTGAAGTGATCATAGAAATTATAAGTGACAGCTAGGAGGGAACCTTTCAGATATTTTGAGGGTCTTAAACTGAGCAAAGTAACTTTGAAGAGCTTGTCCCTGGTGAATCTGGGAAAACAAGACTCCTTAGTTGAAACTGGGATTGATAACAGATGTACATGCAGAAGACATAGTAGAATGGAACAAAAAGTATCAGGAATACAAGGAACAAACATGTGGGAATCAGAGATGTAAATAAAGAAATCAATCTATTAGCACATAGAAGTCCCTTTGTATATATATATTTGTGACAGATGACTAAAAGAATACCTAAAGATCTTTGAGATTGGTCTGCTGGGACTGTCTCTCCCTCACATCCCTTCCTTATGGTTTCATTCTCTTTTATATAATCAGAAGCACAGATATATAGAATAATGTTATTGCTGTGGGTTGCAACAACCAGGCAGCTGTCTAGCAGCAGGATAAACTGACACAGAAGCAAAGTTATCTATCTTTTATGTAAATCCCATCTTTGACCTCCATGCAGCTGGCAGTGCATATTTTATTGTGTTCACTGGGTTTTCATTACACCCCTTGTCATTTGCTGAAAGGTATTTTAACTTCATTTAAACCTCCCTGTGCCTCAGAAATGTCAATAAATGTCATTGTTATCATCAGTTTTGTTCTGGGTTGGCTTTTCTGAGTTTTCTGTCTTTAGATTTGATTAAAATCGGGAAATAAATAGCAAATAACATATTGATTGCAGACTGGGAAAGGCTGCAGATAATTCATTATCTGGTGAGGATGATACTGAGTTTTTTCGTACCAGAACCTTCAGACTAACAAAATTCATTCTGATGGGAAAGGGCAGGTTTGTAACTATTCTTTAGTGCAAAATAGTCTTGCAAGACTTTGTTTGGTCATCTATAGACCATAAATCAAGTTAAGATCAATGGTACTGTTAGTTAAGTAGACCTTAAAAAAAAAGGCTTAGAGATTATTAAATGTAAAAACAAAATGTCCTGCTTAAAGTTGGAAAAAAAATAATTTAAAAGGATAACAGACACTGTCTGTGAACACTAAAACTTAATTAGCTATATTAGGCATAAATTTATTATATTGCTTTATACAGCTTTACAAAAGAGTATTTGGAGCTATGTGTCCTAAAGTGACATTTTTTATTCTCCAATACTGCATCACTAGCCAACAGAATGAAACTTTAACTCACCACCATAAGTTTCTGCACTTTTCATCATATCAATGAATCCTCAGGAATCTTTCTGCTTTCACATCTTCCCATGACTGGAAAAAACTAAGCATAACACTGGTGATGATCTAGAGGAATTAAAATTAGACAAAACCAGCTAAGATATCAGGTTGTTCTGTCTTTCCTTTTTCCCTCTCAATGACCATTTACAAGAGTCCTTCTCCTCTTATGTCAGTCATATGCCCCTTGTAACTAATGGCAGTGGATCCCAACCACAAACCTTCTTCCCACCTTGTGCTCATTCTCACTCCACTAAAGGTAAGAAACAGTCACAATCCACATACTCAGAAATAACTTTTTGTGTCATATGGGATCATTTGCTGAGCAGGTTAAAACAGGTTTTGTGGTTACCAGAACATCAAATTCAAGCTCTCCAGAGTGGATAGACCTGGCCTCCTGTATGCAATTGCAGAGTAGCAGCAATACATAAGCAAACAACCATTAGAAGGCACCAGTTTCAGCATGTTATTCTCTATAAAGCATACATAGTGTCTGTTGCTGTGGCCTTGCTATTTGCAGAAAGTAGCATTGATACATATTAATAATTGCATTTAAGAGACACAGATTAACAACACTCAGCAACACTGATATACCCATGTAATGATACATGTAATAACAGCTAATATATAGTACCCATCCTTAGCCGTTGATCAGATTTTGCATGCATCTCCACGGTCAGGAAGGCTGCAGCACTATCAGTCAAATTATGTATTAATATGAGCAGTGGTAATACAGTACAAGACAAACCATTCCATTTGCATCAGAAGACCTGAATGCAGTACCTCTGGAGCATTTAGGACAAAACCAGTATGTGGTAAAATATGAAAGGATTAAACTTAATACTATATTCTGGGCATTTATCAAGAATAAACTTGTTTTCATGCAGAAACTTTGTGTGCAGTCGTAGAACATAGTTAACCATTTATTACAAGAAACGACTCTTGTAGAAAAGGAATAGATGCAAGAGCTCTCTTAATAATGAGAGAAATAGAAACAAACTGTCTAGAGACAAGATGCCCTCATGTAAGGTATTGAGCTACAAGAATTTTTTTCTCTTTTATTCATTTGTAATATAAGAGGGTCACGGTGTATTTACTAAGAGCCCAGATGGTTGTATTGCTCTTGAGCTACTGCTTTTTTACTAACATAAAACCAGAAATTTAGAGCATGTAGAAAAAATAGCTCAGATTTGAAGGTAAACAAAATGGCAAACAGAGCACAGAACCATTCTTGTGCTCCCAGTTCAAGCTGAACTGTGGCATTAACCTGTGAACCTCTGTTCCCAACCTCACTGCATCTGTATCCAGATCCCTTCTTCCACCAGCAGGCTGCTAATGGCATAGCTGTTAAAGAAGAAACAGGCTCTTACATCAGCTGTGGTCTTTTTGTGGAGCAGATTTTATAAAAGTAAATTAAAGATAAACATTACCAAAGTTATTCTGCTCTTGTCCTAAATTATTTAGGCAGTGCCAATGACCCAATCAACAGAAGAGACTCCACACTGTCCATTGCAATCAACAGGGATAGATAGTTGCTGGAGATCTGTTTAGCCCAGAAGTGTATCTCATGTCTCATCTTCCAACATTTCTACCTAAGCTAGAAAGGGATATTCAAGAACATCTAAGAGATTTCAGCAACACAAACACCAATAAAACAAATGGAATTTTTATTCTTAGATGCTTTTCCCTCTCCTTATTAAGGCACTCTTTTCACCAGATTTGTACCTAGATTACATGTCTGCAGCATTTCCCAAGGTACATTTAGATTTAGCAGCTTCCTTCACTGCCCAAATATTAATACAATCTAGCAACTCAGAAAGATTAAGTCCAGATGCACCAGTTTCATGCCCTGACCACTAAGCTGCCCTCAAGCATTCATACATGGAGGAAGAATATGTCAATGTCTATGAGAATGAATCCATACTGGTATGGGCAATACATTTGGCTCAACAAATACAGAGCATAATCACTAGAATGTAATTTCTGTGGAGTTCACATATATCTTGAACTGCTAGAAATTAGTGTAAAACATCCAGCTGAAAAGATAAGCCAAGAAAAACCTTGGAATAAGGGATTTCTATATCAGTATTATTATTCCGTGTTTCCAGTTCAGCTTCTTATTCTTTCCATCATTATGCTTCAGGCAGTGATAAACCTTTTCACCTTAAAACCAATCATTGGGATGTTTGAAATGGTGTGTAGGGAAAGGAGATGTGTGTATATGATTTTTTTCTGATTTCCCACGGCACCTACGTATCAAGGATTCCATGACACCCCATCCACACACTGGGCAGCATCTGCATTTTAAAATGCAACACTGTACTAGTTCAAGGCTAGAGTAGACTTGCCACCTACACTCCTGATTCTCTGCTAATGCCTGATGCTGACACAGAGGCAATGCCCAATCAACTGACTGAGCACAGTGTTGACAGACCCCAGAGATGCTTCTCTGCCCCCACTGTGATGAGAGGGCAAAAGGAGAAGAAACAGAGTCCATTAACGACTTGAGGGGTATGTCAAGGGATTAAATATTGTTCTGAGTCTCAGTATGAGATGTGGAATGAGTCACAGCTCCTGCTGATGCACTGGTAAGAGAGGAGCAGGTTGCAAAGACAGAGAGGGAGGGAAGGCTGCAGAGGGAAGGGGAGCAAATGACACTACAGAAAAAGAGAGGAAGCCCAAGTCCAAACCTTTAGGTACAACCCTTGTTGAGAAGAAACACATAGTTGTCTCACACATATCCTCTCCTGTGGCCCTTGAAGGGTGTCATTTACACTCTTGCAGCCCCTGCTGTGCCCAGCACTAGGGAAGGACTGATGAGGGATGTACAGCCTCCCTTGCTTTTTTCCCTTTGTCCATTGCCAGTGGAAACACAGAGCATCCAGAGGCAGCACCTGCCCTGTAAGCAAAAGTGGAGTCAGCAGGGGAGAAGAGCTGTGCTCTTAAACTATCGGCTTGTATGAGTAACACAGTCACAATTTAGTTCCCTGTGACTATCTGAAGCTTAAAGTTCATGTCAGGAAAGGGATCTGCAAAACAGCTAATCACTCAGGCTCTCTTCTAAGGTCCAGATGTGACAGTGAGCAGAACAACTTTCCTTAACCCTTCTGTGCCTTCTAGACCCGTGTCTTTCAATTATTCATTTCACTAAACCACCTTATTTTTTAGATAAGCTTTTGTTCTGAAAAGCCTTATGCAACTGTGAGCATTGCAAGGTTTATTGAAATGAATCCAACTCATTAATCAAGCAGAGAAAAATGCATCATATCTCTACTTAGTGAATGTCATGGAGTGTATAACAAAAGAAATGTTTAATTAGACTGTCACCAACGCTTATTCAGACCCCCACCATCCTCCTCATTCCAAGTACTATGGAAATAATCAAACTAATCAGGAAGCTGGTGTTTATAAATCAATTAATACATCAATTAATGCACTGCTTAATGTGTTGCCTAGAGCAGCTATTACTGGCAGTACGTGTCAGTTAATTGTTTCCTGACTACTCTACTGGCTCGGTGGGGATGCACTGGCAGAAGACATCTCTTTGGTTTATTTTGCTGGTGCTAAGAAAGATGCTGGACTCTTGATTTGTGCAAGACCAGTATGCCTCCCCTTTTCACTGCCTAGGGAGAAAAACTTGCTCCCTGATATGCTACCATAAGCAGAGGGTAAAATGCCTTCCTTTGCAACGTAAGACATGTAATCAGGGAGGTTGCATTTCAGACTGCATCACACCCAGCCCCTTTACCCGACAGCAGGATCAAGGCCCCCTGAGAGACTCCATGTCACAGTACCAGCCTAACAATTGATGCTGTAGGATACATCTGACATATCAACAGGGACCCTACACCTTTCAGAAACTGTTAAATTAGTATTGTGTGAAGTAGCTGTCAATAATTGCAACCTGTTTTCCCTCAGCACAGCAGCACGCCACAAATCTGAAATGAGCCTTAGAGGTGTAATCACAGAAGAAGTTAATGTCACAGTAAGGCAAAGGACCTTATGGACTCATGTCCATTAGTCTCCTAGTTTAGCCCTGCTGTGTTTCCTGAGGTTCACTTCCTTTGAATATCAGTACAAAAAACACAGGCAAGATCCAGCTTGACTGCTGGTGAAACTTGACAACACACCTTGTAGAAGTTTGAAGACTGGCATGTCTTGCCTTTTCTCCTCTGATGCAAACTGCAACCATGACCTACAATTTTAAGCAAAATGGTGCCAAGTTTTACACGTTACATTTTTCACACCACCACAAACTTGATTCTTCAGCATTAGTTAGTACAACTGTCAGTATCTATTAAGTATAGCCATGTATTAAAATATCACATGGGATGAATTATCCTTTCAGGTTGCAGCAGAGTGTCTTGGAGGGACAGGGTTAGGATTTGCTTCTATCTTGGGCTTGAATTAGAATATTACGAAGATTTTTTTTCTTTGCTGGGGGAGAGGCAGTTTTGGTGCTTTTTTTTTTTGTTGTTTTGCTGGTTTGTTTTGTTTTTGTTTTTGTTTTTAAATCTGTCCATATATACAGAGAAAAGAAACAGCACTGGATAAAAATAGATTTGTTTAGTTCAAATCTCCATTTTGCTTTCATCTTTCCTTCTTCTGCCTTCCCTTCCTGGAAGTGTGAAAACACCATCTTAACTTTAATTATTGCCTAAAAAAAAGATAAATAAGATTTTTTTTTTCTGCTATGAGAGTTATTATAGACTAGCAATCAAATTCTAATTCTACTTAGCTACATAATTGTTCTAGTTAAATTATATTGTTTGAGCATATGACATATCAATTCATGGCCTTTCTACACAATTAGAGTGCAATAAATCAGAGTAATTTGCTGTTATATTACATTGCAGACACTTATGTGAGGGTCTATTATCTTCAGCCTGACACAAAAAGTTTTGTACCTTTGTACATGCAAAAAATATAAAATAGTATACAGAAATAATTTACCTAATTTTTACTTTTGGAATATCTGAGTTTTCACAAACATCTTACAAGGAATATGTTTTTATAGATGCCTTTTCAATAAAAAAACAGAAAGTCAGAGACAAACATAAAGCAGAGTAGCAAGAAGTTATTAATGCTTAACATCTTCCACACAAAGCCAAGAAAGCCTTTGAGCCAAGACATCGAGGGCACATTTCTGGACAGGAATGTGAGAGTTCTAGCAAGGCAATGCTGAAGAAGGAGAGCTAGCAGAGGAGAAAAGGCATTTGCCATTTATGATATTTAAGATGAGAAGCTGATAGAACAGGGAAGAAAAAGGCAAAGTGAAATAAAACTGATTGTAGCAAATGGAGAAAGAGACAACAGTAACCATGATTAAGGAAATAAAAGTGAAAATAAGCAAAGAATTGCCATATGACTGTGGGCATCTGTTACTATGCCTGTCATCAGTAGAAATGAAGGGAACAACAGCATACATTCTGCCAGTCTGGGGTTAAAACTGACACAAAGACTTTTTCAAACAGATTGTGGCCTTAAAAACACTAGTGAATGCTCATAATTTTATAAATAACAAAGTAGTAAGAGATGGGATATGCAGTAAAAAAAGGCAGACTGATTTATATGCTCCATTGAGAAAGCCTCTCACGGCTCAGGACAAGAAAAGAAAGCACCAGACTGAAAACGGACGTGCCAGCTCTATACTGAAAATATTTTCAGAGTCATGGACCATTACAGTGCCTCCTATGAGAAGCTGAAGTTAAGACTTTCTTATCAAGCAAAAAAGGTGCCAGGCTCCTGGCTGAACAAATAAATTACTTCTGAATAGCTCCAAATCTATCACAACACTCTTACCAAGCAGATCCAAATCCATCACAAGTTACTATTGAAATGTGAAACGTTCAGAGACGTTTGTTGGTAGAGCCCAGAAGACAGAAAGAAAAGAATGACAGACTGCACTTCCCAGCAGCAAGAATCAGTTGTCATGTGGCTGTAGATGACTCCTCAGAGATGAGATTGTCAAAAAATACTTCTGGTAAAATGAATCAAGATAATTATACATGGAAGAGGCTGAATTTTTTTTTCAGGGGGGAGTGTGGGTGGGAACAAACCCACAAACAAAACAAAACACAACACAAAACCAACAACAAAACTAGCATGTAATAATGCATAAAACTAGCATCCAGAATGACCATCAGGAGTTAAACCCACATTTATAATTATAGGTTGTTCAGTCTTTAATGCTTTAAACCTGCAAAGCTCTATATCACTATCAAGAATAGATGACTAGTTGCTTTCCCTATGACACTACTTTTCTCCCTCAGTGCATAGTTATGTCTAAACATTGACTATACAAAATAAGGTGGTTTTTTCTCCCACTCTCTTCTTGCAGAGGTAATTATCTAGACATACTCTTCAAGGAGATCACCACCATCTCTTATGAAACATACTGCGTGAGTTTCAGTCAGTAAACACTCTCAATTACAACTATTGCCACTAGGAAAAAAAAAGACCTATGTTTGTTGTTTTCATTCTTATTACTTCTATTTCTCTGAGTGTTCCTTCATGTGTAGAAAGATACAGAAAGGAACTTTCTCTATACTTCTGATTATCCACTGTTGTAACAAGTGCTCTGGGAATATTGAAATGCCTCCTGTCCCTGACCAAGGGTATTAACCTCGCAGAACACACATTATCTTCTGTGTCTCAGAAATGGAAAAGCTGTGCTCGTACAACTTTTACTCTTCCTCATTTGTTTAACACTACTTCTGTCCCTTAAGAAGTAAGTTCTTGAAAGATTAAGGCAAATGACCATCATATGTCTATCTTGTGAAGCTGAAAAAACCTGCAAAGTATCCTTGAACATAGCTCCCTTTGACATCTTAATGCAATCTTTACTGTTACATTTCCTAGCTGATTTCCTATGCAATAGATTTCAGATTTTTATGCAATTCCTAGCGTGTTTCCTACAATGCTTGAATGACAGCATATCTTAAGTGCTATGTCTGCAGAATGTAAGCCACAAAGTGTTTTTCAAGTAATCATGAAATCTAAAGTGGACTGCTTACCATGACTGAGTAATGTATTCTGGAGATACGAGTGCTTTTGTATATTTAACATTGTGATTTTCTCTTTGATCTCGGCTATCACATTTGAAAATATCCTAACCTTGGAGTTTTATAGCTCCTCTTGAAAGTTTATCAAGCAAAGCTTTCATGAAACATGCACTTGGATAAACCACATATTCTTATTTCTTCCTTTTGGTAATCATCAGCCTTTTCCTCCCTTTGGTGACATTTTCTGTCAACTATCACATCTCTTAACTGTGCTTCAGATAGTCCATTTTAAAAACAGTCACTGCCTTCCTGAACTGTTGTGAATTTTGAAGCTTTTTTAAGGTATTTAGTAAGTAGGAATGGAAAAAAGCATCCCCAACAATATTATCCTTTGCTTAAGGTATGTACTGCTACAGAAAACAAGAGATCTGCAGCAGTTTCAAAATTAAATCAGCTGCAACAAAATCAGTTTACTTGTTTTAATGAACAAGAGGCATGTCAAATCCACTGGAAATTCAGGGTAACAGCATCTACATTTCAAACTTTTCTCTCTAATTCTTTTTTTTTTAATGATAATGAGTTGATTGACATACTCCCCAGAGGGGCAGACTTCTGAATACTGATAATAGCAGAGGCAGCTGAGCAGATTCTTTCACTAACTACTTGAGATAGCTGGAGTATGTCGGGTATTTCTTTGCTAGTGCTGACAGTAATTAATACCTGGTTTTGCACAACTTCAACCACATGGGGGAATCATACTTTATGGTCTTCAATTTTCAGCTGGTAATCTCATACATGAGTATATTTAATACCCTTCAGATTTGTACCAGAACACCCACTAATATCTTCTCAAGTGCACATTTTGGAATCCTTGCACTTGAGGACTTTACAGGTAGGGGGTAAATTGCAAGGATTTGCCTTCTAAGGATTTATCAGAAGTGCTGCTACCCCCTACATGTGTCTCTCTCACATAATATAGAACTAGAATTACAGGATCTATCTTCTTTTTTTCTTTTTTTTTTTTCTTTTTTTTTTTTATGCTCTTTTTCTCATGGGAACAGGTCCTGCATCTAAAATCCAATACACAGTGCCCTGTAAAAAAAATTATTGTCATTTTCTCCTCATCATCAAGCTTTGTGTGTCCCCCCAAAGAAATAAAACAATAAACCTCACAATATCTGGCTTTGTGGCTAAACCTAGATGCTTAGCCACTGAATTTTTCATTGCTGTCACCAATGAGCTGCCAATCCAGACATAGTAACTGTCAGTGACATATATATTATTTCATAACATGGCTGGATCACTGAAACTGGAGGCATGTCTTTGTCACAAAGAACCATAAAACAGTTTGCTTGGGCTCTAGAATCTTGATGGCACTTTCAACTCCTGTCAAATTACCTTCAAAGAAGGCATGAGGTCTTAGCCATGTCTCCAGACCTCTTTTGACAAGAATGTGGCACTAATAGCTAATTGTTGCTCTAACTATCTACATAACGTGTCATCACTTTGTCAGAACATCTGTTACTAATTTACATTGGGAAATAGCCAGCAGGAGCTGGTGGTTTGTTTTTGTTTGGTTTTTTTTTTCAAGCACAGTACTTGCTGTGTAGATGCTTTGGAAAAGTGATGCAAACACTGTTCACCTGGTACACAGCCCTTTTCAGTGGCTGAACTGAGAGTGTGTAAAGCATCTCAGATGAGAGGACAGCTCTGCTTCTTTAATTGCAGTCAACCTGTTAACCACATTATCTGTCTTAGCAGATGGGTTCTGACAATACTTTTCCAAGTCTAACTGAAATGCAACACTAGTCAACACATGAGCAAGGCTGTGATTGTTCAGCTATCAGAATCATCTGACTTGTTCAACCAGCTCTTTTGCAACACGAAGTCCTGATCTGTTGTTAGCTGGTTTTGAAATATTTTGTTATTGTCACTCAAGATACCGTGGCCCTAGAGGTTGTGAAAGATACAGCAGATGCTTCTGATCTACTTTGGCCTTTGATTTCTACACAGGCTTATAAAACATTTTGAAATGGTTCCTCCTGGGAATGTAACACTTGTACTGCATTTTATATTTAGGCATCCAAATGTTTTCTTTCAACTAGTGAACACAGAAGCAAACATGATAAAGAGTTTATCTTTTTTTTTTTTAACAATTTCAATTCTCAGTTCAGCCCTAAATTCTGGCACCCTCTTTGTACAAACTGCAAAAATGTTCATTCAATTCTAGGTTCTTTTTTGAAGTCTACCAACCCATTTCCTCCAAGGCAAAACTGAGTTGTTCCAAACACTTTACTCCAGGAACAGCTGCTTGTATCTCATTATGGAGAACACTGCTGCTTTGGTTCTCCTCACCATGTGTAGTCCTTCAATACTATGTAATGCAGCATCTTCTGTATTCTAAAACCTCTCTCTACACCTTCCTTCTGAGTTCCAAAGCTTGCAGTGCAGACACTTGGCTCTTAAACTAGGACAAAAATACTACTTTTACAGGCTGCTTTCAGATATTTTGAATTATGCAAGAAACCACACACATAAAACTAACCTCTTTAAGCTGCAGTGGTGGGGCCCAGGGGAGATCTGGATCAAGGGCTAAGCAGAGCTGAGACACCCTTAAATAGTGCAGATGCAAGCCATTCTCTCTAGAGCCAGTATCATTTCCTGGGACAAAGAATAGTAGCAGTGCAAATATAACCAAATACAGCAGCAGACTCTGTAATGCAGCCACATGATTATTTAACTTTACCTTACAGCAACACTACAAGAGCTGCCTGTATGGATGTCACAGGTTCCACTATCTTTTTACTTTAGGATTCACCAGCTGTCTCCAATCTGCCTTCCAGAGGAATTCCATGTTTTTCTCTTCAGAGGCATCATTACTGTATTGCTGCCTTTAGAACTCATATTGCCATAGCAAACATTGCATATTGTCCCATTGTTATTTGTGGTTTCTTTCCATATGCAATTATTTCAAATCTACAGCTTTTGCATTCTTGAGACTGAAATGATGCTGTTGATACTTGAATTATGATCTGAACATGTTTCAGCTAAACCTGTTTTTTCATTTGACTGCTGTGAGGGTGTATATTGGTTGCTGGGATGCTCCTGTTCACAACATACTTGAGAGGCATTTCTAGGGAGACAGATGTTGGGATCTGGGGACTCCCAGGCCACTTTGAACAAACAGGAGGTTTTTTTTATCACCTGTGAGAGACAGCAGAAAACCTTGGGTTGCTGAACTTCTCAGTCAGTAGAAAAAAACCCACACACAACAAAAGGTATATCCAGTTCAGCAAGCACACAAGTCAACCCTCATTAACTGAGCAAGAGTCAATGTATTTAACAGGAGGTTAAGTACCTAATCAAGTGCATTATCATGTCTTAAATAAACTGTGAACAGTTTCTCTGAAGCTAGTAAAACTACACAGATTCTGATAGAAGCAAACAAAGGAAAAAAAAGGAGTTTGTGCTTTAGGATTTCCTAACTTTATAACTATGAAATTGTTCTTCTCTTGTAGTGACTTGAAAAGGACCATATTATTTTGTACAGAGCCTCAGGATCTGCAATTCTTTGTAACAAAGACCATAGAACTGTGAAAACATCAGGCATTTTCATAAGCAGTGTCTTCTGCTCCTACCCCCAAAATAGCCCCAATACTAACAATTTCTCCAGCTACTCAATGTGCACTTTATTAGGTACCACAGAACAAGTAGAGTAGTCTCCTGTGAATAAAAGTAAAAACCTCACCTGTGTTCTGTTCCTGTTCACTGTGGCATCATGAGCAGGAACACAACTTGCCTCCAGTTTAGGTGTTACATTCCAGGTCAGGCAATATCTGAGATGAACATGACTAGGAAGCAACACCTTTTTCCCAGCTCAGTGTTTTTGAAGGTGTTGGGTCACCTATATTAGCTGTAAATGTAACCTGTATATTTACCAACAAGTAAAAGTGAAAATGTGTCAGCCTGAGTTTATGCCATGCATCACAGTAAAAACCTTTAGATGATGTTAATACTTTATTTCCAACTTACACTGTGGTGATTTCTCTACATATGCTAAGTATAAAACCTATTTTTAATCACTAGAATTGATTTAGAAAACACTATGTTTGTAAAGGGCAATTAAATTTGTATCTAAAGTTGTTCAGCTGAAGATCCTAGCTATTTCTGGGGGGAAATGTGTTACATAACTTTGCAAGTGACCCATAAGAATTTGTGTGTCTATTAGGAAGTGACATGATCAAATAAAATTGTGTTGACAGCTACATACAAATACCTTTCTTGACTAAGAACAGATATATAAATCCCTGGGAAATATTCATAGTTTCACATTTAATAAAATATTCTAAATTTTTGGGATAACTCTTGGGGGAGGAAAAAATAAAAAGCTGCTACTCACAAACATTTACCTGATTTCTGCCCAAGCTGAGAGTTTGATTTATTTTCTTATTGCATGTGCTTTCTTGTTCATATTACAATTTTAAATGAAGATACCATTGCATTGGAAACACATTTGCTGGGGTTTTTTTTATGTGCTGGAAAGGCTTTGACAGCACAATAGTGGTTACCTGAGGAGCCACAAAAAAAGGCCAAATTGAAAGCTGGTAGCTAACAGGAATAATCAAAGACCAACAAAATAAATAACTTCTTAGCACTGATAGATTATTTGTTTGAAAAAGAGAAAACAAGGATATAAGGAGAAAATACAATTTTAATAGAAGGTTAGTTGAGTGCACTGCAGCAAGGAATTTGAGTGCAATGCAAAATTGCATATTGCTTCACTTGGCTTCCACATGCTTTTCTGCCATGCTAATGAGGAAAATGTCTTTAAAAGATCAACAGAGAAATATGAGTTTGTACCAGAGAATTAGATTTTGGATGCAAGGTCATAAAATTTAGGTCACACAGTCCAGTGCACAGAGTAGCGTTGATAAATTCTGACTGAGGTGGTAATCAGTTAGGATGAAAGGAAAAGAAAGAATTAAGGAAGCCAACAGTTTTCACATTGCTGTAGTGCACTAAACAGCTTCTGTACTCAGATGCAATACAAACAGTTTAAAAAACCAGCAACCTGCAGTGTGATAGCCCTTTTGCCAAATGCTCTGAAAGCTGAAATGCAATCTTCAGATCCTTTCTGTTTTAATAAATAGCACTGCTATGAAACCTAAGAAAAGAGGATTATCAGGTGAGACCTATATATGCTTAAAACAAAGAGCTCAGATATAAACTAAGCCACCATATTACAGACTGTAGAGTTCTGAAAAATTAGAATCTTTGCTATTTACCAATACCATGCCTGAGTCAAAATAAGACTACCAATTACCAGAAAATACATCTGAATTAAAATCCTGGTTAGAATCTAGTACAATCCATGTCCTACTAATGTTTTTTTCCTTTCTTGTATGAGTCTCACAGTCTCACAGCGTGGGCCCTACAGGCCTAAATGTAATTTGAAATAAGAGGTATGGTACAACATTGGCTAAAGCTGCTAAAATTCTTTTCTGCAAATAAGGATTTTATAAAATAGCAGAGCCTCAACCAAAAAAAATACTAAAAGCATATCATTTTCAGAATTACTTACATATTCAAACCATCTCAGTCTTTTAAGGTAATTCTTGTTTTAAAATATTTAAAAATAAATGTTTCATCTTAAGTAAAAAGTATATGTATGAAATGTCTACATTATTTTTTTAGCCATGCAATGTAAGAAATTGCTGTGTGCTCACCATTGGCATGCTGGCAGTGCACAGAAGCAGAGAGCCTGTGCTGAAGGCAGAGGAGCAACACATCTGTTAAATCCTCATGTGATGTGATCTCAAAACACAGCATTATGATAGAGCTTAGTAAGAGAAATAACAAATGCTCTCAATTGGACTACAGGAGTTTGTCCAATTTAGGAAGTGCGTTGCTTTGGCTTCCTTCTTTGCCAAAAGAAGTTGAGGTGCAAGGCTATTTTAACTGTCTCTTAGAAATTCCTTTTTCCCTACAAAGACTAATTACTTTTTACTTAAGTATTTAAGCTTGGATGGGATTACTATTTCCAGGGAATCTTTGGTTTATATAAAATATTTTATTTTAAAGTCAATACCATTCAGCAGATAATCCTATTTTCATCAGCATCCACATCTGCCTCAAGGATTCAACAATTCTTGCAGTTTTCACCAATCCTTCACAATTCCCTTGGGAATACTTCTCAAAAAACTATTACAAATGCTTCAGTCCAGACAAAAAACTCTTTGTAGTTGGTGTCTTCTCTCTATGAATGCTCTAGAATCTCTTGATTGTGCTAATGGCCAAGATATGATATAAGCTTGTTCTATGTACCTACACAGACTCTGGCCACAGTGAAACAGATCCTGTTCCCCCAGACACCCACATATTCCAACCTCACTCCTCAAAGCTGTAGCTGAAACCAGGCTGGCTGTTCCACAACTCCCCATATTCTTAATATGGACAAGCTGATTCATAGCAGTTATTCGGTAAACATGCCACAGATCAAGCTGCCTAAAGTCTCACACTAAAAAGAGTTGTATCACTGTCCCCATGCAAAGACAGTGGGAAGTGGGTTAAATCTAGTGTGTTGCCAGAGCACAGCAATAGGAAAATAGAGGCCAAAAGTTGAAAGGTGTGTTGTAACGGGCAGTCAGCACTGGCCAAAGACAGTCAGATGCTGCAGCCCTGCTCTTCATTGCTCTTGCCTCAGGGAGTAATTTTGACAGAAACAGTGCTGTGACTCACTGCAGAAGGTGCTATTTATCATAACGCCGTGTAGGAGACTCAGGATTCAGTTTGAATATGAAGTCTTATTTGCATGTTTAATATATTATCATTTATATTTTAAGTTATTAATGAATATGCTGATCTGAAGAAAGACATTTGCTAAATATTTAATGTTAAATAAGCTTTGGTTAAACAAACTGGAAGTGAAGAAATTTCTGAAGTTGCAATCGCAGCATTTTTAAGCCCTGAGTTTATCAATATTCAAATACATGTAGGAGGTGTTTGGTAACCTAAAACAACATAGTGATCTTCCTATTTTTCTAACACCTCTAATTCAAAAGGATGTCAAAGTGTTTAACAAACTGTAGGCAAGGATCATTTCACCTATTGGTAAAATAGAGATAACTGTAATGAGTTTTGGAAGTGCTTCAGCAGCGCAGAGGATCACTACACAAGGATAAAGGAAAAGCATAAAGAATTCTGCAGCTTCAGAGACTCTGTATCAACAGAAAATTAATCCTCAAAGTTTATGAACTCATACTGCCACGTCTGCAACTTTAGGCCCTTATGCAATCAAAGAAAATACAACCCATAATAAATTGAGCAGATCAAAAGCAGCTAATCAAACAGGCAGAATAATGTGGCTAGCCTATGACTGTTTTGAAAAGCAGGTGAGGCTGAGCTCAGTATTTCTTTATAGAAACACACCTTTTTTCTCTGTTGTGACACAGTATCTTGTTAAGAGATATATGCCATGTTTCTGCTCATGATGTAAAGTCCGTAAGGGGAAGTCATCCCTGATCTCCTACCCATTTATTCAGGTCTCTGTTTCTTTAGATTCTGAGTCCTGATGGAATAACATCCCTAGGATGCTGGTGCATAAACACTGCCGTTGCTTAATGGCACCCATGGCCCTGAAGTGCTTGGGTACAGTCCTTGCAGTAAAATGGAAAACCAGAGACAGAAAGATCAAAGCAGGGATGAAGCAAGTGCTCAGCAGTGGTTTTTCTGAATTCCACTGGATTTGGTTCAGTATCAAATCTGGTTTGACATTTGCTCTTTGTGGCATTTTTGATCTGCACTGAATAGCACTACAGCTTTTTCTTTAAGACTACATGACTTTAAGACTAAAGCCTATACTCCCACATGGAACCCTAAAGCCTCACAAACCAGCCAACCAACAGCAACAATGAAGTGAAACCCACTTCTTCAATCCTTGTTGCAAGGAGGGCTGATGGGAAACTAGATGGAAGGCAGTCCTTCATAAGGCATTCCTGATTCAGTTTTGATTCTAGTCAGCCTATTTTTACCTCATTCAAAAGAGACTGATGCAGAGCTATCACTGCTTCTTAGCACTGCAGTCTGATGAGCTTATACATTTCACTTAGTGATGCTCAAATTGAACAAATATTCCAGTGCAGTCCCTCAGGCACAGGGCACACCCTCAGCCACACTGAGGGAAACTGGTCCTCACTGGGCCATAACATCAGCTTACTGTTTTCTTAATATCTTTTCCTAGCATCCTAAATCTTTCATGCTGTGGTGTATCCTGTGCCACCTCCTATCCAGAAGACAAAGTCCATTCTCCTCCTGTCTCAGTCCAGCTACCTAATAGTAGCTACCTACCTTTGCAGCACACCCAGAGAAACTAGATGGTGAAAAATCCACCTCTTCTGGATTAATTTCCCCTTCAAATGCCCTAATCACAACATTCCTGCATAAAAGGGCAACCCTAGCAGAAATCTGTTGCTATGCATGCAGAGACAGCCTGGTTCTCAGCTTCCATCAGAACAGTGCAGCTAACCATTATATTCTACACAAGTTTTGTGAAGATAACTGTAGTAACAAATAGGAATTGTTCAGGCACCACAGTAATGGAGGGATCATACGTTAAAGAGAGAAACACAAATTATTATTTATTATTATATGTTATTTCTTTCTGTCTACTTTCTTTTTCCAGCTAGAAATGCTCAGGAAGTATATTCTATTAGAAAGGTAGAGAAAGTGGCTAACCAAGCTGCAAACAGCAGCCCCATCCTCCCTTCAGGTTTACAGTTTATAACAGATAGGCATTCTGGTCAGCCAAGCGAGGAGCCAATGAGTCAGTACCATCTCCTAAACATGCCCTCATACAAAGCCAGACTGAAGCATCCTGAGAGAGTTTACATTTCAAAAATGTTAGATAAGTATGAATCAGCCTTTTACTCAGCTCTGCTGGGAATCTAATTTAAAAAAAAAAAAAAAAGTAAAAAAAAAAGTGTGTACCCAACTGCCAAAATGGAAAATTCCTTTCCAGCTGCAAAACTTGACAATTATTTTGGCCATTATGCAAGAAAGGAGGCCCATGTTTAAGTATGTAAAACCATTTGTTGTTTATAAGTGTCAAAGATCAGGTTCTTCCTGATGTGAAGCTTTCTGAAGTGTGTGGGTGCAGGCTCATGCAGACATGCACATTTCCTCGTTAGAACAGTGTTCATTATTAAAATCAAAGAACCCCCCAGAGGAAAAAATTCAAATAAACAGTCTACTTAGCTGCTACTGGAATTTCACTGGAGGACTTCTTTTTCATGAAATGAAGGCCTCTGATGGTTATAGTTATTGCAGAGTTTTGCTATCTTTCAAGTAGCTCAGTTGCTTGATGAGAACTATTTTACAACAGTCATCTTCAGTAATACATTGTGTATTAAAATTGTAAATTATCAAGTAAAACAATCAGAAGTGGAAAGACCTATGTACTACATCCAATTACTACCTCATTGGGCTTCTTTTGGCTATAGTTTTGAAAATTTCTACTTAATGTAACAGACAGGAAACAAACAAGTCTTCCTCTCATAGTTGAAAGTGTGCAGCTTCAACTTCAAAAAATGCTTACTGATGTTGGAGATTGATCTTTAAGCAGCATTTCTTCAGTATGCCGGGGATACAGTACAATTAGCTCCTCATCAAAAAGACATACAGCATCTCAGAATTAAAATTTTAGCATTGCAAGGGGTTGATTTAACATCCTGCATACCTAAGCTCTGTCAGGCAGCTGGGATGGAATACATTGCACTGAGCTCTATCCTTTTTGTTAAAAACATATTATACCTTAAGGGAAGTGTGTTTTTCTGTAGGGATTGCTCCTCAATTTAATTACAGCACACTATCCTCTCATTTTATGAGATTCATTGGAGCTCAGGAACCACAGTGTGATTTATATCAGCAGATCCTGCCCTATCAGAGTGGAATGGGTAGCTGTGCTCTGTTCAAAAAAAAATAGTGTGGTTGGCAAAAATCCTTTGGACAAACTGCAGAAATGACAGTACACTGTTGCCTCCACAAGGTAACATACATCATCCCACTAACAAACTATTACCCACTAGAAACATCTCAGAAACATGTGCTGGCTGAGGGAATAGACACCTCACTATATCTTTTTTTCCTATACAAGTCAGGCAACAGCACTAAATTTCCAGGGTGGCTTTTTCTTTTTTCTTTTCTTTTCTTTTCAATGTTTTTGTATTTTGCAGAAACAGAATCACTGCAGAAACCCTCCAGAGAACAATCCATCTTCTTGATATCTTTAATAAGTTTCTTGTTTTTAAATTTTTTTAAGTACTTTTAAATAGTTGTATAACACATAATATTCTCATTCTCATGCAGGCACACACAAAAGGGGTTTAATATTGTTGAATAAACCAACTCAGCTAGGAAGTCTCATACTACTGCAGTCCTCAGCTAAGGAGAGAAAATAGAGAATTTAATCTGGGGAGAAGAGCAAAAACTGAACCAAAGTTTGTCATTGCAGAAAACATGCTTCTGCTAAGCATGGCATCACCATCTTATGAAAGGGAACTGACTACATCCATATGGAAATCAGCAGCTCATGTGTATAGTGGGGAAAAGGGACTAGTTGAGAGTGGTAAGAAATATCTTACTAGTGATATGCTATTTCAAACACTTGATAGCTAAAAAACAGCCATTCTTTTTTTACTGCTAGGCAACACTTTCATAAAATCAGCAAAAGGTTCCAGAAATATCAGCTGAGGGATCTCAGTAAAGACTGGCAGTATTAGCCCCTTGGTTGTCTCATGCAGTCCTATTAGTCCTACTTTTTTTTTTTTCAGTTGGTTAGTTGGTTGGTTTGCTTTATATTCCTCCAAATAGTCCTTGGTGCCAGAATTATCAAAATGTCTGAATGTATCAGCTTTTTTTTTCTTTAAAACAAATTTGCAGTCTACACACTTTGACAACAAAAAATAAAACAACCATCATGCAAACTAGCAAATAAAAAAGCTAACAAAACAACAAACCTTAAAATATCATTTTTAAGAAATTGCTCATGTGTTTTAAAGGTATTCTCAAGATCAATACTTGGAGTGTTTAAATTTACTCATTTATTGCCTGCCTTATTGACACTTATATTTGCTGTCACACACTACTGTCTGGTAGTCACGTGCTGAGAAAGAATTGTACATTCTTGTTTAATACTCTGGAGCATATAATAACTGACAGGTGTTGTCATATTCCAAGTGAGGGTACATAAAGAAATGCTCTCCCATACTCTTCTTTTTTTTCCAAGTGGGGCAGCAGGCTTTCATGTCTTCCTTCCCTATAAGGAATATCTCAAACATCATTTTAAGAATGAAACAAGAGGAAGAAGAGTGAATGCTAGCTCCTCAGAAGCTGCTTTTCTGGGTGTAGCAGGCTGCTGTATGGGTAGTCAGTCTTACTGTAGGTGGTAAACATATGCACAAGGGTCAGAGAGAGATAGAGGGCTGAGGGGAAACTTCATCCTCTATGACTGCAGCAATGCATGAAAGGCATAAAGAATCCCAATGTCTTTGGCAATGAGACACTGTATGGATGGAAGATTTCCTGCTCTTTATCAAGCACAGAGGTTGTGAGTACCCTGACTTTAGCACTGTATCAGGTTAACATTCCTTTCACCTGGATATATTTCCCCTAAAAAACATACAGAAGGCCCAAAGGCAATCTGACAAACTTCTAAGGGGACCACAAAGAACAGGAATAATTCTTGTGAGAAGGTCTATGCCTTCCATTCCTGCAGCAATATCATCAATTCTCTACAATTGTCCATAGGGGCTATCTGATCTGGAATCTGGTCTCCAAGCAATTAAACTGACAGAGGGGAAAAATGATGGGGAATCTGTGCACAAATAAAAGGGAAAGCTTGTATCTGAGCAACAGTTTTGGCATCATAGGTGTTGAGCGACAAGACTGTTATCAGTGTGGCCTGTGACATGGGATTTCTCTGAGCAAAGACCATTATGTGATTTATAATTTAGTTAAACTTGCATTATTAAAAAGGGACTCTGTCTCTTTTGAAAGATATTTGTGTCTGTCAGTCAGTCTCTTGATTTTACAAGGTACTGGACTAGTTGAAGACCAAGTTATTAAAAAATAATCTTTTTTGTTGTTATAGTTATTGAACTGATGCTATCAAAAAGAGTCTATGATTTATAGCATGTGTCTCTAGGGAGGCTTTAGTGCATATTTTTTTAGTCTCTCCTCTTCATGTACATTTAAATTTGCCACTTGGTAAGATTCCATTTCTCTTTTTCATTGTGTGAATGCAGATGCTTGGTCTACTCTACCATTCACCCTACCTCAGTTTAAGATTAATTTAGGCTCTGGTATATCTTTTTTGCCTGTTTGGAATTTTCTAAAATTATTCTCATAATCAGCACTTTGGCAGCAATACTTCAACCTGGAAATACAAAAAGAAAAAAAAAATAATTCTATAGATATAGATATAGATATAGATATAGATATAGATATAGATAGATATAGATATAGATATAGATATAGATATATCCAAGATTGGTTACACAGTCTTCTGTGTTTTCTGAATAAGCTTTAAATTAGAAAGGAGTGGATTTAGATTACCACAAGTGTGGTGAAGCACTGGAACAGGATGCACAGGGAGGTGGTTGAGGCCCCTTCTCTGGAGACATTCAAGGTGGGGCTTGAAAAAGCTCTGAGCAACCTGCTCTAGTTGAAGATGTCACTGCTCTCAGCAGGAGGGTTGGACTAGATGACCTCTAGAGTTTCCTTTCAACCCAAACATTTCTATGATTCTATGATTCAAAACCCACCTGGACAACATTCCTGTGTGATCTGATGTAGGTGATCCTGCTCCAGCAGGGGAATTGGACTAGATTAACTTTTCAAGTGCCTTCAAATCCCTAACATTCTGTGATCCTGTGAAAATCTGGGTTTTGGCTTCATCAGTGACCAAGAACCCTCTTATCCACCAAGTAAAATGGACTCAGAGCTCTGCTGTCTGGGGGCACGGAGAGGCGTGTAGCTGAGCACACCAAGAACAAGAGGCTGAGGAGGGTGGGAATGTGCATGCTATCATCTCCCCTGCTGTGTTTTCTTCCACCTCATTCATACTTGGGGGAATGCTTCCATTAATACGCATCTTTAGAAGTTATCAGAGGAAGCAAGCCAGACTTTTCCTCAGCAGGAACTGTCTTTAACAAAGGGACATTGTTTCCTTACAATACTTTTTCTTCAGGGTTATTTTAATCTGAAGTTTAACAGAATATAAGAGCTGTTTTGGTTAAAAAGCCTCAGTGGACTAGAAGCATCACAAAGGACCTGAGAAAGATTTTTTCTCCTCACATCATCTAAAAACTTCTAAAGTCTGCATTTCTACTTTAACATCCATTTTAGATCCAAATGTCTATGTCTGAGCTATTAATAGTTGATGGGTTTGGGCTAGGACCAAAACCTATATTCCTTCTCCTTGCCTAAGGTAACCAAGAATTCCTCTTCAATACTAATGACACCACAGCAATTGCTTCAACATGATGACATCAAGCTATAATTAATTTAAATTAATCAAATATTAATATAACAAAACCTAATACTGTCTATTAAGCGTTCTTAAAAAAAAATCAGTAAATTGTGCAAAGACAATGTGGAAGAAAGGCTGCTTGGCTCATAATTTGGTATGCCTAAACCACAATGTTTATGTTATCTGATATTGTTGGACTTGCAAAAAATCTGATCTGTGATCTTTTTTATGTTAGCACTGCCCCAGTGACCTCCTTAAGGTATATGAGTGTGAATGGTACAAGCATCAGCTCTCCTTTCCCAAAATCTAAGTTTCTGTTTACCTGAATTACATCTACTCAGCATGTTGTGTATTATGTGCAAATATATTTCCTCATCGTGACATCCATGGCAGCAGACAGAAATCAGGTCAGCACCCACTCCAAACCATTATAACTCATTGTTTTGATCTAAGAGTCTGATTTTTCTTCCTTCACTCACTGTGTGAGGCTGGCTGAGTGCCAGCTGAACCACAACGATGCCCAGGACCCAGAGAGATGATGTGAATAAAGCACATACTGCAGCTGTGATGATATACAGGAAGGGGTTGGATCATGCTGAGAGTCACTTCTGCCACACAGTAATTCAGTAGAATAAACAAATATCCTTTATCTTTAAGCTCTGTATGCCCAGTGATTTCACAGAAATTGGTGGGAAGGGATCTGGGGAGTGTTCATTGGTGGTATGGGGGGGGTGCCTTTGCTAAAAAGAGATAAATCGGTTCATTTAGAAGGCCTTTCATTTCTGAAAATGTTATCTGCAATAAAGAAACTAACTCTGCATTGTCACAACAAATCTGTTTCAGATAAACAATCACTTCATTTTGTAAAACTTTCAAAACTTTCTGATTTCCATTGCCTTTTCTCCACTAGTACCTTCAGCAAGGCATTCATGTTCTGCTTTGAACAGGCAGCTGCTGCTATGCAAATACATAACCAGGTAATGGGAAGAGCCCTATGGAACATGTATATTACACTACAGCTAATAAAGGAAAGTGAGGAGATTCAGAGTGCAACAGTTATGGTGTACA
This sequence comes from Ceyx melanurus, assembly GCA_024611195.1. Lineage (NCBI taxonomy): Eukaryota > Metazoa > Chordata > Aves > Coraciiformes > Alcedinidae > Ceyx > Ceyx melanurus. The sequence continues at coordinate 37,665 of JANHGL010003690.1, read as the reverse complement.
AAGGGGCTGATACATTGCTTATCTGAATCCAAGGCAACCTTTCTACTGACTACAAGTGACTGCTGGCACTTCTGAGCCAGCAGGCAAGAAGGAAGCTGTCTGCAAAGCAACAATAGCTTTGGAAATCAGTGCAAGATCCATCCATCCGCTGGCATTTCAGCTGAAGAAAAGACCATAACTGGAAAAGATTTTCACAGTGTGACATTCTCATAAAAGTGGGACTACTTTCAGAATTAGTGTTCCCCGCATTTGAACTACATAAGACACCCTTCTGAGTAAAGCTGTGATGTTGTAAGAATTATGTATTGATGAAATGTCTAGTGCTGAGAAAAGGAAACAGTCAATTTAACTAAAATTAACAATTATTTTGAGGAGAAGCTAATGTAAAACACAGAATTAAAAATACAGCAAGACAAATATTTTTGAAATGTAGAATAGATAAAAATTCATTTGGAAAGAATGTCTGCATTGGATGAACTATTAAGATGTCAAAAAAAGATGTATTTCAATCTGTTTTCACTATGATTCAAAGATTGACTCGTGTGATCTCTGTCAATGCATTGGGCTGAAGGTGCACCTCAGTAAAAGCACAAACACAGGGAATATTTGAACTAATAATTAGAGATTCCTTTGGGCAGATAACTCATCTATATCACATCTGTGTTTTGAAGATCTCTATCACACCCAACTTGGACCAGTTTGAAGAATTAAAATGCTATACAGCAATACAAGGTTTCTATACTATCATAAGAAATCAAATGGCTACACTTTTAGAACAATCTTAATAGTACCTACCTGTTGTTCATGAACTGTCAACAATACTGTTCAAAGCCTTAACAAAGACCTTAGAGATAGAAGGAGATGAGTGCTCCCAGCATGGGTGAGGCAGATATTGGAATTCAGGTACCTAGTTCCAGGGCGTATGTCATGGCAGATGTAGAAACACTAGAGACACCAAAAGGAAGTTGTGTGGCATATATGTCAGTATTTCTCATTAACTGGCTAATTTATTTTCAAAAACATGATGTCTTACAACTTCTATGAAAAAAAAAAAAAGTAAGGAAAATGATCCTATGTAAATTCCTTCTGAAAGGCTGCAATATGCACTCAAGCCACAGTAGGATTCCACAAATTAATATCACAGGCCTCACTTGAACCGTACATTAGTGAAATGTTCAAGTCAAGGGATATGCAGGTGGTCAGAGCAGGTGATGCAGTGGGGTCTTGACTTCTAGTGCAGATTCTAAAGAAGAGAGTTCTAGTGAACCATTTGCTATCAGAACCCATCTTCTGTTAATATAATTAACACTTTGAAAAAATTCCAATTTATACTAATACCTCAAAAAATTTCTACAGAGTTCAGCTAACTGATGTATCAGACAAGGATAAAAATGTGTTAGATTTATAGGCTACCTTGAACTGCATTTTAGGATAAAATAAAAGCTTTCCTTGCTCTCTGTTGAGCCAGCAAGTAACTGCTGTGAGCAGTGTCTGTGGTTCTCCACTGCTTTTGGTATTTCCTCATGAACAAAACATTTCTGCCCCAATAACAATAGTAGCAGTAGTGATAATAATTATGGTCCAATAATATTCACTTCTCAGGGTGACAGTCAAATTTTTAATAATTATAAAGACTTTTTTTTTTTTTTTTTTTACTCCTTACTATTATCTGTACCAAGATAATATTACTTAAAGCTTTTTCCTTACTGATTTGCTTTCTCATATTGAATGTACACAATGGTTAGCTACAAGACAGCTGCTCATTAGTGCCCAAGTGCTGGCAATGATCACTGGAGCATTTGTGTTTTCACTAAAATAAATAATTAGCAACTTTGCTAAAGATATTGGATGTAGAGGAAAATGGAACAAAGAAGAGTCAATAGATTAAATCTTTGAAAAGCTCATAGGCTGACGGATGACCTCAGTGGTAGAAAACCATTAATTACCTTATAATACAGCTTATACAGAGTGGGGCTTACTTATTTGTTAGTGGGGAGAAGGAGCTTTTTAGGAGTAATGAGCCCACACAAAAGCATGCACATGTCCTTCAGCATCATCCATGTCAGTAATATGACAAACATTGTTTTTGTCATAAATATATATGTCCTGTTTTCTGATATGATAGCAGTGTGTTTGAATTACCGGTTTTGAGGTTGTTTCTTGGCTTCATTTGCCAGTCAAATACCAGAGAAGCAAGTTGCAATCGGTGCTGAGCATAAGCACTGCTAAGCCTCAATCTTCTTTTTAGATCTCCTAGGTTGAAATCCTTTTTCTAGACATGCAGAAATGTAAAATCTTTTCTTCAACTAAAGTCTAGACACTCCAACTCCTTCTCTTTGCAACTGATAAGGAACACAGTGCTTTTTAATCATATTCTTATCACTACAGCAATTTCCATCCACAACTCAGTCAGAGGAGGCTTAGAAGAATATTATTCAATGATTGCATGTATAATCTCCACATGAAAAGGAATGGCAGCATTTTGGGGATAATCCAACCTCATCCAGTGATTCTTTGACATTTTTAATGGGAAGAATGTCAGAAGGTAAATTATCTGATATACAGAAGCAAAGAGGGTAAATTAAGTTAAGGTCCTGTTAAAGAAGCACAGCAAAACAGGTTAAAAAAAAAAAAGTGAAAAAAGAAGAATGTCAAAGCACCTATAAGGCAGATTTTAGTCCTGTATCCAATGGAAAACCAATATCTGGAAGGAAGTGAATCCCTCCTTCTTGGTTGGCCTTAGGTTTCTTAAAATGAGATCCTAGTATTTTTTATAGTCACATAATCAATATAGCAGGTACACTAAACCTACTAAGAGTTTATGCAGGAAAGATCAAAACAAGACAAGCAGGTGTTAGAAAGACGCACTTTCTACCTCTAATTTGACACTGAAGATTGAAAAAAATAAATAAACAGGAAAAAAGATGTGATGTGAAACATAAATATACAAGGTTTTCATCAACTTATCCTCCAGGAGATACCACAGGAGCTTTTGGCCATAATCATCAGCCTAAACCTTATCAACAGTCTGTGTGAAGTTGTCACAAGAACTTCCTCTTCCTCCCATCCCTCTTCTGGCACAGCTCCTAAAATTCTGATCTTTTGTCAGACAATTCAGTGAGCAGCTTCCTCTGAAGCCTACCAAGAGGTTGGGTAGAAGACCATTTCTGAGCATTGAGCCAACACTGCCAGTGAACCACCAGAACTCGATTTTCCTAGCTACAGCTCACCCCAAAACCATGTGCTTTCTGCCAGACATGGGACTGAGAGACCTGAGGCTTCAGCTGAGCAACCCTTCTCCACCAAAGTGGTGCTGCTTGCCAAGCTGCACTGCCAAAGGAGTCCTTTTCAGACAAACCAGTGTTACCTCTGTGAGCTGCCAATTCTCCAAAGTCCTCATTATTATGCACGAAATCCAATGGGTGCCTAGTACCATCTTAAAGTACAAGGCAACAACACATTACTAGTAATTACACTTACTTACAGTGTAAGTAGGTGTCTTGAATGTACACAAACATGGCATTATAGACAGGCATCTCTTGGTGCTGTTCTACTTTCGTAGCTACCTCTGTTACTTATAAAGTAAGAAATCCAGTGAAAATTCGTTTTCCAAGTAGATTTGACAGCCTGCCTGCTGCTGCCCCAGCAGAAGCATCACTAGTTATACTATTCATCTAACTGAGAGAAGCACCTTTACTAATATTTTAATTAATTCCTATCCAGCATATACTTCAGGAGGCTTTGGAGTGCTGTGTTAATTGGAATAAATATGAAATGACCTCATTCTTTAACATAACCTTGCAAGAGGACTTTCCACTGAAATGGGATCACTCTTGCTCCTTTACATAAAGTTCCAATGCATGTTACTCCCCTGAGTCTCTCTCCAAGCTGCATTTCAGGTCTTATCTCTTGAGGAGCATAGGAGTGGGGTAGAATTACTCTCTATGAAATATCTGTATTTATTCTGATTTTATGTTGTTCACAGATGTCTTAAAAATACACACTCCTAAGATAAACCTGCAGAAATGTTGTTCATGCACCTACACAAGGCTTCCCTTTACGAAATAAAACAAACCAAAATAAAATAAAAAGATATATAAAATGCTGTATCTTGTTCCATGTTAGCAGTTAACTAATGGGCACTTCACTGACTAACTGCCTTGAGAGTGATTTTGCTTCTCTGCTTCTCTTGCTTCCCTCTGTGTTTTACCTCATTTAAATTTTGCCTCTCTTTCTAAGCAGATTAAATTTAATCCTCTTCTATTATTTGTGCCAGTGTGTGCATGAAGAGAGGCCCATAAACTGTTTTGCTCTGGTATCCCCAGTTTTCTGCTTTTTTTTAATTTATTTATTTTTTTTACTGACAACTGTAGGCTGCTTCTTAGGCTTCCAAATAACAGCATTGTAGATGGAGTAACCTGGGAATAACCTTGGCCACAGATACTTGAGAGCAGAATGTTCATGGCCTTGTGACCTTAGCTAACAAAACTATGCTTTTTATGCCCTTTTCCATGTTAATTTTCCAGTTTGATACTAGTGCTGCTTAGCTTTTCTTGTGAGAGCAGGAAAAAGATGCCCTGGTAGGAATTAATTATGAGGCAGTCAGGGCTAATTACAGTCTCTGTAGCTCCATTTACAAACCTTATCATGCTTGTGGTAGCCACTACACACACAAAAAAACCCAAGCCCAGGGACAAAAATAGAGCATCATGCCATTTACCTATTCCACAGCTGAGAGCTGTGTAGATAATCTTTAGCCTTTTTCTATGTTGTGCAGTAAGCATAATAGCTACTGACAATCTCCAGCATGGGAATCTAACTTACTGCATGCCAAAAAATAAGATAAATATGTCCCGTTTTCAAGATGAAATTTTCTTCTGTGCTTAACAGGGCAGAGCTGCGAGTGCACATCTTCATCCTACAGCCCAGATTTTTACATACTTGAGAGCTCAATAGTCAACACATTTAAATGAGTAATTGTTGCCATTGTTTACTCAGTAAGTGTTTAGGAATTGGGTTCTCACTGAGTAAATTCCCTATTCACAGGCTTGGAAAGTATCTTTCCTGTATTCTGTTCAAGAGAATAAGACAAGTAAATGAAGAAACTAAGCAAATCTCAGGTTGTGATTGTGAAAGCAGCCATACCTGGATTGAAGAAAGCACCTGATTTCAGATTTAGCCATTTAGATCAGCTAAGGCTCATTAATTTGGAGTCAAAGCAGTCTGAGCAACCAGCTTCTGAGTTCTCTCTCTCCCTAGAAGGGATAGGACCATCTTCCCTCCCATTGCACTTTCTCTTAACCCATCCTCTACTCCAACAGCATTTCCAGAACATTTGCTTTTACAACCTCATCTCAAACCCAAACCCCAGGATTATCCCCATTTTCCTTCTCTATTACCTTTCCTGGAGTCAAAATCACAAACAGATTTTCATTTGCACTCCTGAGAAATCTTGAATAATTTCTGTAACTGGCAACATAATGTGATATTCCCATTTACAGTAGCCCCCCAGAAGAGTGGGAAAGACTGCACACACTATGACCTGAATACATTGCATATCTTAGAAAAAAAAAATACTGTGTGAAACTGTTAGAGGTGTTCAATGACTTTTCAGTCATGAAAAGATAGGAAGTTAACCTTGACAATATTGATCCTCTTTTTATCTTTTCTTAAAATGTATGACGAGATGGGTAAGCAACAGATAAAAATCTGACATCATCTCTCTGCAGATTTTTTACAGAATCTGCACAATGTTCAGGTTTCCATACATTAGCTCCTGGGGGGGATCCCATCTGGAATACCTCATGTTTATAGCAATCACAGAGGTCTCTGTGGGTCTGCCTTGCTGAATAATTTCCATATCTCTTTTCATTTAAAGCTTTTTTTATGTATAGATTCAAATTACCAAGAAATCAGCTGATTAGAGTTCTACATACTTTTCACTACCTCTACTATAAATGGATTCATTTGATAAAAACATAAACATTGGTTATAGGCTAATGTGATTAAAGAATTAACTATTTGTTCAGAATTTTTCAACAGATTACTGGAACTGTCATGGAACCTAGATTTAAAAGAAACCAAACATTCAAAATATCCAGAGATAATGGTAAATACATATAGTTATTTGCAAAACATAAAACACCTGTTAAGAAACACCTCTTAATGAGCAGGAAAAAGCCAGAATATTTCAACACTAGGCTTTGAGATATTACAAGGTATCCTTCAAATAGACTGAGCCTTTCTGATAAAAACACACAGACACTGGGACAAAAATCAAACTGACAGACTAAATATAAACAAGCAACTAAAAATGATAACAAATCCTTCCTCCAAGGGGGAGGAGAAACCCACAAAAAGCCAGTATGACCAGTAAACAATAAGGCTACAAAAAGTGAACCCAGAAGCCAAATTAATGTTTTTTACAGCACCGTTCACTATGGAAAGTACTGGCACCTCCACTATTGAAATCTTTTTGCCTGGAAGAGTCATCAGAGGATCCATATGAAGTTGAAATCATTGTAGAAGAAGTCATGACACAAATGGACAAAATGAACAATAGGAACTCACCAGGTCCAGATGGTGTCCACCCAGGAGTTTCAAGGGAGCTTGAGGATGAAGCAGACACATAGCAGGTTATAAATCCCCACCTAAAGCTGCTAGTACCTGAAGAGAAAAAATATTATTTCATTAAAAAATAAAATATAAAGAAATCAGGAAAAGAGATGCAAAAGAACAAGATGGAATTCTGATACCTGCACAGCATTATTTAGTAAAAGCCTTAACAAATGCAGGATAAAGAGAACATGGATAAACATGATCTACTTGGGAAAAGCCAACGTGTTTTCAAAGAGAGAGCAATGCCTTAAAAACCTACTGGGATTCTCAGTGTTTGATTTAAAAAGAAACCTAAGTATAGATCATATAGAACCTATTTAATCTTCCAAAAAGTTTTCAACAAATCATTTTACTTTTCAAGCTTTTCAAGAACTAAATGGCCATATGCAAAGCAAAACGTCTAGGTAATTGGCCTAACAATAGAGTAAAGAAGATGTAATAAGACAGGGTCTCAAGCAGTGAATGAAAATCATCAGTGGAGTTTCCCTGGGACCCCTGCAGTTCTATCTGGTCATAAATATAACCTCCCAAAGTGGGTGAGGAGTGAGCTGACAAAGTTTGCTGACGATACTGAGTTATTAAAGTAGGAAGGACAAGACTCAAGAAAAATTGCAGAAAGATCTTATGAGACTAAGAGGCTGAGCAATGAAATGTCAGATGCTGTTCAATATAGGTAAAAGTGCAGTTAGTCAGATGGAAGAAAAATAATCTCAACTCCACATTTAAAGTGATAGCTGCTGAGCTGAATGTTACAGCTTCAGAGAGTGATCTTTCAGTTTTGATTGACAATTCCATGAAAATGCTTGCTCAGTGCTCAACAGTAGTCAAAAAAAGACAAATCACACGTTAGAAACTATTTCACAATGAAGAGAGAATAAAATGGAGAACTTCATTATGCCATTTTCTAAATCCATAGTACACCATATCTTGAATGTTATGTATTCCTTAATCTCAGAAGAAATACAGGAACAAGAAATATGTAGAGAAGAAAAAAAAATAAATCCATTAAAATCAAAGTTGTAGGACAGCATTTGTATAGGGCATAACTAAACTAACAATCTCTGGCATGGAAATGAAGTGACTGAGGGAGGATATGAGAAAAAAACATATGACTGTTATAAAAAGAGTTTATAATTTCTCCTCTGTAGTATCAGAACTGGGTGGCATAAAATTAAGATGGCAGGAATCAGGCTCCACATACAAAAAAAAGAAGGTACCAATCATCTATGCCATGTCTGGGTCTTCCATGATGCTGAGAGATACAAAAGCTGGGTTAAAGGGGAGAAAGAACTCTGAAGAGAACTCCACTAAGAGCTCCTAAACAGACAGAGATCAGACGTGGCATATAGAATTCCCTGACCAAAACCAGTTCCCTGAATGAAACAGCTTTGACTGAAAACCGGTGGGGACCAGTAAAGATACTGAAGGGAAACATCCTACATCCTTGCTCTGCTTTTATTCTTTCCTAAACACTCACAGACACCTAACAAAAGACAGAATACAGCTTTAAATGAACCTTTGGCCTGGCCCACTGTGTCTGGATGTGTTTATAGCTTTAGGTATAAGGCACCACCTGCAATTCCCTAATCTGTACCACTGTGGATTAAATATATTACAACTGAAGAATGCAAAGTTATTTATAACTTCACTTACACTCTTGCTGCTGTTGTCTATCCTATATCCAGTGCACAACCAGAAGGAGCACTGGGCTCATCTGCTATGGTTGCTAATCTGCTATCTTTCTGTTACATAGAGCCCAACAACCTCAATGACAAATCTTTTTAGTTTTTACTAGCAGCAGGAGAAATATATACTTAATCTGTTATTTTTGTATGGAGTATGTCAGAACATTTTCCTTTGTTTTTGTTATATAATGCAAACACTAATTAGTACCCTGCAAATAAAGAAAATGCTAGAGATTAAGGCTGAACTAGTTTTTAAAAACAGTTGGACAAATAAAATATTTATACTGAGTAGATTTCACATTGCAGAGCCTGAAATTTGGCACCAGACATTACAAATCATGAGCAATATGGAGGATCCAGTATTTAATTAACAAAGCTAAAGATGGAAAAGAAAGCACACTGATATATGTAATATGGCTTTCAGCTTCAATATTCAGCAATAAAATAACAAGCCAATACTTCTAAACCAATCTGAAATGAGGAAAAAACAGAAGCAACATAGTTGGAAGGTTATATTTTAAAATGTAATTAGTGTCAGAATATTTCAGAAGTACTAAAAGCAAATAAGTCACCAAGTTCAATACAAAGGGACATACACATGACAAAGAAGTAATTTAGAGAAGGAAACATAGTTCATTATTTTTATTATTTGAATCTAATCATCATTGTATTAATTTAGAGGAAATGAAGTGAAGGTAAAACATATCTTCATATTGCCAAATAATCAGTGTCAAAGAAAATTTACTGGAAACAAGCACTTCTGTGCAATTACAGGGGGAAAAAAACCTCAACAAACACAAACAGGAAACAAAAAACCCCACAAATTATTATATGTTAAATAGCAGCTTTCAGTGTAAAATATAGCTCTCCAAAGATTAACCACAGTTTAAATGAATGGCCACAGAACATTATTTCCTATGTTCTATCTTCATGAAATTAAAAGTGACTCTGGCAGAAATTGACTGTCTTCAACAGGAATACTGAACTCGAATTTATTTATTAGTGTACATTAAGAGATCTTTTGGACAAAGCTAGTATGCTGTTGTGTAAAATGCTGAGACACCCTGTCAAAAACCACACATTCCAGCACAACCACCAGGTGGATGCTCATTTTTGATCAGAATCCAACGATTTCCACAATGTTCCCACAAAGCCACAAGACTGACAGTCACCAAGATGTCATTTGTACAACAGAGCAAGAAGTGCTGCCTCCCTTTGGCTGTGCTATCTATCCCTAACCAAGATGCTAGCAACCAGCTGTGGTGATCTTCTCTTATCCAGCACCCAGTCTTTCTGTGCTCTGCAGAAAAAAAACCCCCCTCACTTTAGACTATGCTTAGTCCAGAGTGTTTTTCTATCAGGAATCTACAGACACAAACTCTCTGGCTCTGGCTTTTCTCTGCACAAAAAAAATTGCCTATACCTTGGCTGAGCATTTAGACCTGCACCTCTTAACCTCTGCACTGCTAAGAATAAGCACCATGTTCAGCACTGCAGCACAGAGGCAAAGGCACCTAATTGCCCCTCCACACTTCCTCCTATAATGACATCTTCCACTGCACTGTTCCCTCCTTGGCACTCAGCCTGTGGTCTTCCTACTAACTAACCCCTCCTGCCTTCCCCAGGTAAAGGAGGCACCTTTTGCCAATCCCAAGGAATTAGGATACAAAGCACCAATGCACACTATAGACCCACAATGATGAAAACTTCCCTTCACTCTTGGTTTAGTCTTAGCTAAGGAGTCTGGATTTAATGGACAATGTGGTTGCACCTAGCAGTAGAAGTTCATCACAGATTCCAGGTCCCTTTGATGGAAATACCAGGTTTTGCTTTGCTCTTGCATGCATGCAGTCTTGTTATGCCTTGGACAGCCTTGTCCAGAGAATCCACTGATGAGGGGGCTTCTGAGACACGTCACAGTATGGTGGACTCTTTATGAAATCTATGATAGCCCCAGCAAAAAGATGTATTCTATTAGTACAGTGAAGCTGGAAAGAATGAAAAACCAGGCAACCACAAAACTGTCTTGGGGCTACAGACTCTCTGAAAGCAAAAGACTTTTTTTTTTTGTTTGTCTTTGTTTTTTCTGCAGCAGAGCCTAGAGTGGTCCTAGTGGTGTTTTGTTTACCTGAATTTTGTTTAGATGTCACAAGCATCCACTGCCCTTGGACAAGGACTGTGTCACACACAGAACTGACAGCTTCCATGGGGGTGTCTAAAGCACATTTTGGAGCACAGGGACCTCCAGCAATTACAATGTGATAAGAAATCATATCTTGTAAACTTCAGCCCCTAGTAGCTGAGCACAGTCCATTTGTGACAGTGCTTGTTTTCCTCAGTGAATTTTTCAGACAGTGTCATACTCTATTTACTCACATGGTTGGAGCTTTTGGAAGACTTAATTTTCATTGATACTGTACTGTTCTAAGGTAAACCTACAACATGATTCAAATAATATATGTGCACATGGTTTTGTAAATACATGGTCAAATACATCTGTTATAATATTGACTTCTCTCAAGCTAATTTTAGGTATTTTTAATGGTAAGAACACCACCAATATGTATTAATGGACAGAAAGGTCTAATACAGCCTCCATCCACCTGAAATATACCATTATTTATTCCTTAAAACCATCATCCCCTACAGTTGTTGTTTAATTAGTCACTCAGTGCCTGTGCTCTGGGGATACTTTTGTTTCCTTTATTTTATTAAGGTTTGATATCTCAGTCAGTTTAGCACAATACCAGTAGGTGGAGTAATGGTAAAGCAAATATCTACTACAGTTCTTGATATTTATAAACAGCCATTTTTAATATATTTTGCTGAGATTTGCATAAATCAGGTGGATATATGTCACAAACATATATACATATAAAGTTGTATTAAAGATGCATGCACTTAAAAACATACAGATTAAAAGAACATAACACCTAGAGTACTGAAGCACTTTTCTAGCTGAAATCTAATATTCTATGTTTTCTTCATATAGTTTTCTTCAATATCTCTATATTAGGTAATAGCTAATTAGCAAAAGCCTGAACCCTACGTTCCCACCCTCTTAAAAAGAGCTGCTCAGTGCCTGAAGGAAGGAAGGACTCACTGCAAGTTCCACTTTGGTACTGAGGTTAGTTGAGATTTGAGAGACAGCTTTGGTTAATAGTGTCATGCCCTTGCCAACCTGCAGTTGTGTAGCATGCCCAAAGCCTTCAGTACACTGGAGAGGAGCAGCATTAGCAAGACCTTTGTCCAGTGGCAGGGTGGAGGATGGCTGCTGTGGATGAATGCACTTAGGTAAGGAAAAAGTTTCAGTGAATGCAGCTGCTCTCCTTTCTCCTCTCTCTTGCACAACATTCTCCTAGATGCTCATCTGGGCTTCAGACACTAGCAGCTTCCAAGCATTCAGGCAGGCAACAAAGCAGAGGTTTAGCAAATGCAGACAGCTCAATATCCCTGCAGCAGCTTCTAAAGCAGTGATCTTAAACTCTGGTTAAAGTCACTCCTATATGTACTATCACAACAGAAATTAAAGAAAATTAGAGAGAGATGCACTGAAAACAAATCTCATTTGGACTGCAGCCTGTAGTCTTTGTTCAGGCAAAATTCCTACCAAAGTGTTGCATGTTTTGGGTTTTTTTTAATTTTAATTTCTGATTTAAAAAGCAGGCACATGCCCCTTGATCACAAAAAGAAGAAAACTGGTCAGTTAGTGTTAATATATTTAATGAGTCACTGCATTCAGATAAGGAGGAGTGCAGTACATTTCTGTATAGCTATCTCAGAATGATGTCTGAACCGTAATGAAGACAATACATCCCTTACTATGAATTTTAATTTTATAAGTAAGAAGGCTGAAACTGAGCTGTGATTGTGGGCAGAAGTTAAAATGGCTATCACTGCCATTCTTCAGCTAGATTCAGATTTGCAAGAGAAAAACCATAAGTGCAGGAGCTTCAGTTTGATCCTAGGGATCATATTAAATTGCAAATACCAACACAAAGGGAAAATAAAGGACTAATTTCTTCTGTAAAATTAATATAGGTCTAAAGAACTGTAAATATCAGTCTCAATATATGCACTACTGAATATAGGTAAGATTATTTCTCCTATTCACCCTTTGTTCTATCCATCTATGTGGAGATTAATAATATTGAAAAAAACTCCTTCTCCCCACCAGTCCATAAGTTCAAGAAAATATTTTCTCATATTAATTTTAAAATACTGTCTAAAATATCTTCTTTAGGACTGTTCAAGGCAGCATTCAGTAAACCAAAAATATCTGTACTTTCCCCCCTGTCAATACAAGCATTGCCATATGATCATCTTCCATATTCCTATTTTTCTTTAGGATAAAGGGGGGAATACACAGAATAACAGATATTTCAAACTAACCACTTATTTTCTGTCAGACAAAATACAGTCATATCCCTGAAAACAAATACAACCTCAGCATATAACACAGAAAGCAAGTGAGCAAAAAAAAACCAAACAACAAAACCCAGGTATAAAATATACCACAATCATTCAATAAAAAGAGCTGTAAGATTAAGAAGATTAAGAGAGTCATGAATTAGCATCATCTCAAGAGATCACACTCATAATATCTGACATGTTTTGACACATGTGGAAAGCATAAATGAGTTTTAAAGCTGAAGAAGAAAACAACATTTTCACAGAGCTGTTGTCTCATTAGAGCCATATTCTTTGAGTTGCTGTGCACCTCCAGCAGCCCCTGTAGCCTCACCCCTGAGAGAACCTGTGTCTGGGGTGCACTCTGCACAAGAGGCAAGGCAGCCTCCAGCACCAGCTCTGGCTGGTAATTGGCAAGGCAGAAGAATCACCATGAAAGCCAAGGCAGTAGAGGCAGGTGTGAGGCTGCAAGGTTGGGGCCACAGCAGAGGTGGATGTGTCACACAGAGCTGAGATGCCCTTTTCTCAAAAGGTAACTTTTCACCTTCTGCACTCCCCCTCACTGCCTAGTAGGTTGGCTGCTCATTTCTTTTTTCTGTGATGCAGTAAAAAATAGGGGGGAATACACCTTTTTTAGCAGCTGGGTGCATGAAATTCAGTTTATATTTGGGCATTTGGAAAAAAAGGGGGTGTGGGAGGGAGTAAGCTTGTATCTTACACACTAGCACTCATTTTTCTGCTGCCTCATCTCTCATACACCTGAAAGAAAAGGACCTGCTTCTTATATTTCAGAGCCATCTTTCCCCAAAGAGAAAAAAACCTGCTTTCTTGTTCTTCAGCCTTTGTTTCTATTTTAACTGAGACCAAAATTGTTTTCTACAGAGGCCTGTATTCTCATCTCAGGAGGATTTTGACTGAAAAGGAATTGCCCCAATTTTCAAAATGATGGCTTACTCTTACTCAAACATTATAGGTCAAAAGCCCAAGAAACATATGATTTTCCCAAAATATTATATTCTCTCCTCTAATTTGCTCATTAATTTAAATAGGTAGTTTAATTTGGTTTGTTTGTTTTTCTTCTTAAGACTGCAGTTTGAATTTTCATTGATTATTTGGAAGCAGGGCACTGACCCTTTATTGAAGTCTTCTTTCTGCTCACAAGGAATCCTGTCAATGGGTAAAAAAACCCACCACCAATAAAAGTACAAACAAACAAAACTCAACAAAACATCCAACCTGTAACATTATTTATGTCAAGGGCCTTTTGCATTGATGACAAAAAAACCCCTCAACCAGGTCAGTTTTTCATTCATCCTTAATCTGACAACACAGCTTTCAGGTGAGGTGCTATCTTTCATTCACAATTATCCACAGTATAAGGTTGGGATGTCTGATATGAGGGGTTAGGGAATGATTTAGTGTATGAATTTGTCTTTTTAATATGTTTCTGGATGTTTCCAAGTATAGAGAGTCCCTTTGCATAAATCTTAGCTGATGCTGCATAGAAAGATAAGTTTCCAATATAGTCCCTTCTGTTGGTGTTGTTTTGTGAAACTGCATCCCATTGCAGTGACAACCAGGTGCTGTGTCTCTGTTAAATGGTTTGCAGCATTTTATACATTACTCCCTGGGCTCAGAGCCATGAAGAAGAGAGAGTTTGGAAAGCAAAAGCAGAAAGGGAAGTGAGTCTTAGTCAGATTTGCTATGAGGCAGAAATCAAGGACAAGTCTGGAAGCTCTTGACAGAAAATGAGACAAGAGAAATTAAAGTGGTGGCAGAGGGGTGTGAATGAAAAACAGATCACTTCTGAGAACTTGAATATACTGCAGGTGGAATCCAATATTTAGCTGAAATGTTTTGCTTCCATAAAAGAACTATGCAAAACTAACACAGAGATCTGCATGCAAATCTTAGACTTAAGAGAGAAATTCAGGTCAAACGCGACCTTGGGAGGTCATCTACTCTAACTTACTGCTCAAAGCATCAGCAGAGTCAAATCCATTTCCACTATGCATTTGTGAACAGGCATGTAACAAGTACTAAATCCTCAACCAAGTATCCTGGACCAAGAAAACACAAAACAAAAGAAAACAAAAGGCTATCACCTCCTGAAACAGCTTGACATCTGGAAGGTAAAGAATGCATCCAGTAATAACTAACATAGGTATTCATTACACTAACACTTCAAAGCACAGCTTTCACATATTAGCAGCAGCCTTGTTACTGCTTTGTCTTATCTGCATTAGCACTACAGCTCAAGTAATGTGTAGAAAAATGAACTGCAGTCATACATCAGTGGTAGGGGGATCAGAGGCAACCTAAAGGAAGATGTGAGGAAAATGTCTTGAGAGTCTTCCTAAATTTTCTATATAGAACTGTAAAACACGCTATAGCAAGAAATAAGATCCCCACAGAGTTCATATAAATGAGAGCTCTAAAAACATGTGCTAGGTACCAGAGGATTTGTTCATTATTAAACTTGTATTGTGTTTACCTGTGTAGTGAAAGATTGAGGAAGACTTAATTGCATACTACATCCTTGCCCTTTGACCTTCCTGTTAATTACATTTTGCTATAGTAAGAATGAGATGCACCATTTTCTCTTATTTCCCTAGGACTGAGACAGTTATTAATTCCTAATAAGCTTGCTTTTTTCCATCTGCAGTAGGCTGTATTTCCTTTTCATTGCATGCACAGTACTCCCAGCAGCTTTTAATTTGCATATATTGAAGATCACTTCACACATTTAACACTTCCAAAGTAAACTTGCTTAGAGCCACCATGCGGCTGTGCTCTGATGTTTAACTTCCTCCTGGTCTGTAATCAAAACACACACAGAAATTAGCAAGATGAAGAGGAGAGGGGCATAAATATATATATATATAGGGTCTTACACATACATTGTGAGTGTGAGTGTGCACAAGAAGCATGGCAGCCTGGTATCATCACTGAGGTTGATTTTTTTTTCATGTATTCAATGTAAAGCCTGATCTTCAACATACTTCCCACTCTCTTCTATGGACTTTTTATTGCCATACCATATGGCTTAGTTTCTAAGAAAGACAAGGTTCTCTCCTGAATCACTGAAGGGATTTTTCTAAATCTTTGAGAATGTTCTTTTTATTTCAGATGGGATATTAATTGAAATTACATTCTACTCCCATCCTCACCTACTAGCTTAGTAGTCATCACACTGCACAAATTATTTTTAATACCTTGAAAAATTCATTAAGTGAACAAAAGATCCTGACATAAGTCATAAGATTTATTTTTTTTTCTCAAATGTGAAATAAAAAAGGACTCCAGAATATTAAGGTCTACTTTTTAAGCCACCTTTCTTCCCATTTTAAAGAAAGGCCTTTCTGCTTATTTCCAGCAAATTTAGACACTAATCTCTGACCAAAGATAATCATTAAACTAGAGGATTTAAGATGTGTGAGCCTTCCAGCAAAAAATGAGATTTTTCAGAGTGAGATTTGTTTTCTTTGTTAAGAGTCTGAGCACAGAAGGCAGCAGTTAAACCCTGTCTCAGATTTCAAGCAGGTTAAAAACTGCCATTTATAAGGGGACTTCTGCCCTCAGGAAAGTCTCTGCTGCATGGACAGGACAGAGAAGGAGAGTCTGTGGTTACAGTGGAAGCATCATGTCCTGCTGGAGCACATAGAAGTGCTGAAAGGGCTGAAAATAAGTTGATGATACAAGCACAGCTCACTTTCTCTGGACTGTCAAGCATGAAGAACATACCTTGTCTTCCTCAAAGTTCAGTTTTTCCAGTGTTGGGGTATTCAGCTGGGGTTATGTCTATATGTGCTTCATGTCCTCATACCCATGAACTGGAATTATGATCAGACTCCCCTGCTGATAAGAAAACACTTTGACTTTTTTTTCAACTTCTTGTACTGTCCAACTCCAAGGAAATTTGAAATTCAAAGGAATTGATCCAGTGAAAGCCTGCAATTACATGGATTTAGGGTGAGGGACAATTTCTGTTTTGTGGATATAATTGAGAACAAAGCAGCAGAGTAAAGGACAGATCCATTTATTCTCCCATAAACTCATTTTCTCCAAGCCTTTCCCAGCACTTACAGACATTTTAACATAGCTTCCCACTGCCTAGTCAGTGGCACTTCTCTCACTTCTCTCACCATCAGAGATGGATCATCACTGTGCAGATTCAAACAGGCAGCATGAGGTCAGCCAGTATCTGGGATCATTTTACCCAACAGGAAACAACCAGAGCAATCAGGCTGTGCTCTGACATTGCATACCAGTATAACCTTGGAGAAGACTGTGAAAAGTAGCTTTCAAGAGAAAGATGAGGGAGCTCACCTGGGTCACACATGCACACGATGTCCCTTGGCTTGGGAGACACATTTTCACTGGGGTCCAGTCATCCCCTTACTGCAGGGACACGACTGGGGGGGGGCACTTAGGTGTGGCCAAGCTCCAATGAACAGTATCACCATCCCCTTGGTTTGCTATGGGATGTGGCTGGTCATGGAGAAGGGGAACCAAACCAAACCACACACCCAGGGCCCCACCAGAGGTGTGACTGTCATTATCACAAACAAAAAAACCCACAAACCCTTCACTTAGATGACACCAAACCTTTTATAAACAATCACTAGTTAGCCAGTTCTGAAATGGCCATGAAAATCCTTCTACAAGACATTTTACTAAAGGACCTTCCATATTTAAGGCACTCATCCAGCTTTGATAAATGCCCCACCTTCCCATAAATGGTTGATTAATCAAAACCATATGTAGCATGGTAACATCACAGACATGCACTACTGGTAAGGCAACACATAATTCATCAAAGACCCTGTAGAATAGCCACTGGCTGTTTCCAGGAGGCAGCAAAAATAGTGAGCAGTGAAAAGTTTTCAGACAAAGGAAGAAGTGACATGAAATATAGTAACTACCCCAGGCTTCTACAGAGCTTACTGAGTAAAATAATGTACTCCAACACAGAATGATACCTTTTCTTTGTTGACAACTGTCTTCCAGAAATGTTCAAAGCATGTATAGTTTTTTACTTCTATGGGTTGAGAAGAAATTCAAATAACAACAACAAAAAACAACCAACCAAACCAACCAAAAAAACAAACAATGCCAGAAACATTCTAAAAGGCACAAACATACAGGGATTTTAAACCCTACTTAACTGTTGTATGTATAGTCCACATAGTAGAGGAGCATCTAGCAACCTAACATGATAGGATCTTGAAAATTAATAAAATGTTTGGCCTTTCTACTTTGACTTCTAATTACTCTCTGTTGTAGTGATCATATTCTGATATGTGACTGAAGGAATTCATTACTGTTTTCCACCAAAACAAATTTCTGCATAGTTAATCAAACCAGGTACACTCAAAGCAGATTGATTTAGCCTGCAGTCCACAATGATCTCTGAAAGCTTAGATTCAAGAAATTTCCAAGAAGATGTAATATTTAATCATGGAAAATTAGGCTGAAGCTACAGGTTCAAATAGGCAAGGGAATAACACAAATATTGGTATTTAGTAGCAGCATAGCAATTAATGAACATGAAAACATAGTAGTACCATTACCATTTAAGTCCTCCAGGTGTGGGGTTGGTTTTGTTGGGTTTTTGGGGGGTTTTTTTGTGTGTTTTTCTTTTTTTCCATTCATTCATGAGTGGTATCTTAAACTCTGCAGCTGGAGGTCTCAATACAAGGTTAATAATTGCATAATGCAACCAAAGTGTTCTCTACCTTTGGCATTTTCTGCACACAGTCTTAAATCCAAAAGGTTGTTAAAGATTAAAAGTGAAACAAATGGTCTTTTAAAGCCAGATAAGATAAATTATTACAAATTATACATGTCTCAGTTCAAAATCATTAATGAGTCTCAGAGTAAGAGATTAAAAGACAAAAATAACCTAATTAGAAAGGATTTACTGTGGGGAGTTGAATTATTTGTGCTCAGAGCAAGGCAGGATTGGATCTGAAGTACAGAACAATGCACTGGCAGTGATGGTGAGGATCAGGAATGGGAACTGCTGTAGCTCTGCCATAAACCAGTCGCAACTCTGTGAAGAATCACCAAAAACAATTTGGATGCAGTATCTTGGATACAATATCTGAAAACTTAGCCCACTTTGCATTCTCTGAACAAAAGGAATGGTTAATTATGAGCTTTCAGATACTGCTTTCACTATACCTGTAGTATGTAAAGCAGTGAATTTCAACAGCAATTTTCAACTAAAGCATGTATATTTATAAGCAACCTTCATGTTGCCTTTGTGAAGAGAATACTGAATAAAAGGTAGTTACACTGCTGGGTTAGCATGATTTCTTAGCCATCAGCAGGGAATCTGCAAAATAATTTTAACTGAACTGAGCATTCAAGGGTAAATTTGGCTTTCAGTTACCCATGTGTAATGCCAGTGATTTGCATTCAAGAAACTGTGGGAAGATTTTGGCCTCGAGGAAGTAGATTGTGTTAATGCCATAACCTTTGTTTCACAGGGAGCACAACTTCTGGCCCAGAGGAGAAATATACCTCTTGTAAACCAGGTAAGCAAATGGGCACATAACCACTCAAGACATTGAAATCAGAAATAATTTAATTTCCATTTAAAAGGACACTGGATGAAACAGAAATTTGCACATTTATTATGAATCTCATCTTAAAGAGGGATTTTGGATTGCACTCCTTGGATGGGTGACACAGGTTTGTCTTCATCATTCAAATTAATTTCTAATTTAAATATTAGATACCAATAGTTGGAATCTAAATAATTTATCACTAGATTTATTTAGAAATTAAATTCTCCAGTAATCTGCTTCACCCACACATGGCCACAACAATACTGCTCCATGCTAATATCATTATCTCTGCCTTTGTTAAAAATCTGAGAGTGGTGTCAGAACTTGTTGCCTTCCTTCCTGATCCTTTTCAGCTCTCTTGAAGACAGACAAAACTCAGAAGATAAATTTTGGGAATAATATACCTGCATAACTGTCTGGAAAGTATATCTCCTGATTGGTGGACCTTGGTCCTGGTACAGCTTTAGCACTGGAGCCCTTCACACTCCTTCCATCTTCATTTTAACAAAAGAAAAAACATTTTGTATACACCAGGGATATGCAGAGGGTATTTCTTATATAACATCCACTGTGGATTTCAATGAAATTTAATCTTTAAAAATAATCTATTTTTCATACTAATCACAAAACAAACTTTTGCTTGGTAAAATCAGGATTTCCATATGTCTATCATCAGCCTACCAGTGTCATGTCCTTGCCTAAAAATTATTTGTGCCACTGTCAAATCACTGAGAAATCTTGGGGTGCAGATAATCATATCCTTAAGATTAAACCCAAAGATATGTTTAAAATGCATTTAACAATTCTATTTCAGTGCAAGATTGCTTACATTTATGGCAGTGTCTGTGCTTTCCCTGTTACTATTCTGCCCTGCATTTTCATAGGTTCAGTGGGTCATTTGCAGCCCAACTTATGTCCACTTCATGGCACTATGTTAATAACAGACTTATTAGCAAGGCTGAAGAAGTTCAGTGTACTCTTTGGCCCTGCCTATAGCCAGCTGACAGAATAGCTTACTGATCAGAGGACAGCTAAGCCACATTAAATCTATTTTGTATTTTTATTGCTAGTTCTGGCCAGAAGGCACCGTAAGAAAATGACATCTGTTGCCTTATCTAACTGAAGCTCCATTAAGAATGTGTAAAAAAAGTATCCCCGTGGGCACACTTCCCCTTGCTAGCACACTGCCTAAAATTCCAACTCAAAATTTAGCTACTACCACTGTGTTTACCACGTGTTAGCTACAAGTGAAATGCTTATCTAATTACATTAGCACTTCCTCCTTCTTTCCTCTGGTTAAATCACCTGTAAAAAGAAGTTTTTAATCATTCACTAATTGCTCTCTAGCTTTCTCTAACACTGATAATCTGTGCAAGCATGTGATTTAACTGTCACAAGGATTTTATGCAACCTTAAGTGCTGCTGTACAAGTTTGTCTTCTTTCCCAACTCCTACCCAAAAGGCTTCAGGTACTAACAGAAGGAATGAGTTGGTAAACCATTGCAAACACACAGAGGAGTGGGAATGTTCCAAGAAGGTGTTCATTTTCAAACCAATTTTAAAACAGTGAAAATAGGTCTACAATTATATTTGTTCTTGGTTTAGAAAATCTTTGGGCAGCAAATGGACATTCTGTCTGAACTGAACTGAGTAGCCATAATAGAAGAAAATAAAAAATAAATCAGATATTTCAATTTTACTGGAATTTCTAGGTTCACTACTGCATTACAAACACCCCTCCCCCCAAAACAATACCTTAGGTCTACTACTACCATGCTAAAGAAATAGTAATAGGGTATTTTCTAGTTACTCTAAAAAAAGACCTCAAAATGACTCTGTTACATTATCTTCAATATTTGTAGCACTATGTTAATGAATTACCAAACTTAGGGTAAACAGATATGAAGTTTGCATTTCAAATTCAAACACAAAACTCACAAAATAAATTCTGCACAAAATTTCAACTTCAGAGGCTAAGTAGATGCATATTCTCCTGCTAAATTTTGTTCTCAACACAAGGGCATATCTTGCTTTCAAACTTAAAAGCACAAATAAAATATGTTTTAATTCAATTCATAACCATCCCATCCCTGACAATTGAGGAGGCATCAATCTGTTTTAATTCAATTCTAAACCCATAATATATAGAGTTTAGTAGGTTTGTCTCATTTGTAACTAATGGAATCCCATGTGTTTCACCACAAAGATGGTGGGAAAAAACACTATCAGCTGACATAGGGCTCCAGCTTGCCACAGCACTGATCTCCAGAAAGTAAAGTGTAAATTTGGGTAAAGAAGTTTCTTTATGTTCAAGGAGGCAAAAACAAGCACTCACTTTCTCCAAAGCATGGTGATCTGTTTCCTGTTCAGCTTCTGTCTTGAGAGCCCTTCCTGGGGGACATTTCTATCTGGGAAGCAACTACAATGGCACCAAGAGGACACACTTCACCCCAGCAGCTGCCTCGCTCATCAGGGCATATGAGCCCAAGCTGAGCTCGGGAAGGCTGGAGGTGCTGGAGCCAGCTAATTTAAAGCTACTGGGGGCACCTTTGCCTCCTCATTTAGCACCTGCAGACTAAAGTTCTCTGAAGATGACTGTTTTTTTGAAGATGGCCATTATCTTTCTATTCTGGTCATTGATACTTAATAATGAAGCACGAGACAAATCACTTCAAGGCCAAAAAAGAAAGCTGTATATCATTTTTATCCACTACAATAAATACAATTAAAAGGAACTATTGCTGTCTCTCTTAGTTTTCCCTCATATATATCAACTGTCATTCCTTGAGCTTTAAAGTGCTTGAATAATAAACCTGCACAGAATTGAATTACTTCTGTAGCAAGTTGATTAGTTCCTGCATCCAGTAAAATGTCTGTGATATCTCATATATTTGACATTTAATGTTGTAATTAATAAGTCTTGATCATGTGCCTCTTAAAGCCACAGGTCAGTGACAACAGTGACATTCCCTCTCCCAGCAGGAAATTGAGCCTCCAAGACATTTTCCTAAGACACTTTCAATTATGATAAATTGTTAGATTTGCTTCAGTCGTTTGGAAAAGTGTTTCAAGTATATCTTCCCAGGTAGAAGCGGTAGAAAGATACATAGCAGATTTATTTTTTTTCCCCCTTTCTGCAAATCACATTTTGGGGACTATTTCAGATTTTTTAGGGTCATTATAGGTTCCCAAGTGAAAGGTGTGCTTTGAAATGAACTGATCTCAAGTATGTATCTTTCCAACTTAATCTAGCATTTCCAATGGAGGGCCAGATACCAAATTGCTTTAAATCTGTGTAGCTCCATTGATTTCAATGGGTACATGTTCCATTTATTCCACACAGGGATTTGTCCCTTTAATTTAAAATGCTTAAAAGGAAATGTTGCAAAAGCATTTATACTCTTTTTCTTTTTTAATAATGCGTTTGGGAGGTTTGGTTTGTTTGGTTTTTTAACCTTAGTTTATGAAGAATCAGGATCTTATTGACTGCATTGTTTTTCATAATCATGTGCAGACCTGATGATCAAAATACTAGTGGATTGAAGTGTGCAACAGGTAGATGTGTATTTGTGGGTAATCACCTAAAACATACGAAATGTAATCTAGACAAAAGGTTGGGGGAAAAAAAGGAAAGCAAAAAGTAGCAACTCCATGAAACCAACATTACTATAAATACTACTTTGGCACCCCCAGGAAAGGTACATTGTTTTTTTTTTCCTATTTGTGAGGTCAACTTGTTTATATAAATGTAATTTTATAATAATGCTCCTGTATATCGATAATTTAATATGAGGGTAAACTGAGTCTATGGATATCTAATTGCTGGTAAGAGTGAAAGTTCGCAATAAAAAGGGGAAAAAAAATTTGCACTTAACTCCTCTGATGCAATATGCCAAGAGGAGAGAAGGAAATAAAACATCTTTAATGTTTGCTTTTTTTTGCCTGGAACTTTGTTCAGTTACACTCTCTGATCAAGAAATATTTCCTCTGAATTGAAGACAAATTGTTGACAACTCTCTAATTATCAACCTGGCTGGTCATACTCAACATTTACAGTCCCACCTTGCTGTTCATGTATGTAATGCTGCCAAACCTGATTGACATTCATGTGCCATGGCTTAGACTCCAAGATATTCATTTTAAGAAGGAACATAGTCTGGGGTTTGTTCATTTTTGTCCTATTTTTTCTTTTAGTCTTCAGAAATTGACTTTATCAAGGTTTTTTTTTCCCTTTCTAATTACAAGAAGCTAGAAACTTACAGCAGCTAAAGTTGAACTAAATATATATATATTACATATCATTTTTTAATAGGGGATATTAAGAGAAAAAGAACTATGATGCTATGAGATCTCCTGTTTCTGCAATAAACAGTAAGAACTGATAAGACAGTATGATACAACATATACAGTCAGATTTATAAAGCTGTAAATAAAGAGTAAGAATAGTCACATTTTCCTCAAAAAATAAGTCCCCCAAGCTTCAGAAAGTAAGTTATTAGTCTTCTAAGTTTTACAGACTAAAACCTTATGATAGAGAGCTCAGTGCTTTGTCCAAAATCATAAAGTGAATTTAAAAAAAAAAAAAAAAAAAGAAAAGTTAAATACTTGGAAATACAGGTCTTCAGGATTATCACCCCCTGACTGGGAGTGAAAATGCTGTCTCTGGCTCTCAGTCTCTTGCTTTAAACATGGAGTCAATATCCCCTGAGGAAATGATATCTGTAACTTATTTTAGGAGGCAATTGTAGGTGCTGGTGGTACCAAGCACTGAAAAAATGGCAAGTGAGGAAACCCAAAGCTCTGCAGCAGACACTGAGTTTTGAGGCACCTTCACTCACATCTTTCTCATGTCAACACCCTGTAACAGGGTGCAGTGTGAAGCCCTTTTAGTTAACACCCGTTGACACCAGTAACCCCAAACAGCACAAGCAAAGGCTGAACATTCCAGCTCAGGTTCAACTACAATCTACTATTGCCCCAGGCACTGTGATTTAGGGAAAGAAAATATTCTGCTTCTGGACACTCAATGGGAGACAGTAATCCCTCACTTGTCTGACTCTGGAGTTAGCTCATGCAGACTTGTATCTGACAGTACAAGTATGTCCTCAGTCTCATATCTCAGAGGACACTAAATTGTAACACAGAAGCACGTGTATTTCAACCAGAGTTTTTTGTGAATTTTTGGATAGATGCTTGAAAACTTTAGACCAGAGCGTCATCACAAGTTTTTCATGTGCTTAGTATGTACAAAACAGACACAAATTTTTGCATCTTTTGCTGTTTTCAGACCCTTTTTATATTTGACACTGCATTAGTGAAATTTGTTTTGATATTGTTCTTTAGTGAAAAATGTACCAGTTATGAGAGTGTTTGACTTCCCACCTCCTCCACATTCCACAGTTTTTACCATTGTTCTAGAGAGTTATTGTACTTCACAGATGTGATCTCTAATTCATTTAGAGAATTTAAAAAACCACAAAAAACACAAAACAAGCATACAAAAAGAAATAACAAAAAGAAATAAGCTGTTAAAGCACTTTAAAAAACCCACTAAGTTTGTATTTATAAATACTACTAAGAAAGATTTGGAAGCTTTGTAGGAGATTTTAAGCAAATATCTCCTTGGAAACAACCAGTAAAGAACACGAGAAGCAACATTAAACAATTCCAAAGAAATTAAAACAACAAGAAGAATATTTAGGACAATTACTAAAATGATTAAAAAGGAAATGAGATAAATATCATAGACTGCATATAATATAGACAGCATAAAGAGATGAAAGGCAAATGAGGGAAAGAGAACAATAGCACAGAAAACATTCATTATAATAGCAGAAAAACACGAAGAAGCACTGAAATGTCCTTTTCCATTCTGATTCTTGTAGGTACACAACCTGATTGTGATGCTAAGATCCTACAGACTTGATCTACAGGAACTGTACTCAAAGGTGCAATCAAAAGAATTCCTATCCTTTGGTTTTATAATGTGCTGCTTTCCAATTTATATGATTCTTAATAAATTCATACGATAATTTGAGTTTTTTTGTTTCCCGCATCTAATACATAGAACCTGGTAAATACTTTTTAATGTAACTAAGAGCATTTCCATCTGCTGTCTCAATATATTTGTTATTTGTTATTAAAAAAAAAATCAAACAAACGAATAAGAAAAAACACACACAAAAGAACAACCTCAAAACCACAGCCATACATTACATGATTTCTCAAAACCAAGCAAAGCAGAAACTATGCACAGGCTTCTGTTCTGGCTAAACCAGAGATCTTCCTGTTGCGTCCAGACTAGTTCATTAACTTCAAACTCACCAGGTTCAAAAGAAAAAGGGAAGGAGCTACTTAAAAACGTGAGCAATCATAATCCTCACTGGCTGTGCTCAAGGACTGTCCTTTCTTATATGAAAAGCCATTCCTGGTGTCATTCAGACACATATACTTCCCACAGCAAACTTTATCTACGAGAAGTCATTTCGCACCCATTTCACCCACACCAAAGATACCTTCGTCACATCAATCTTCACTCACTGCTTTGTCATAAAAATCCTGACTCACCCCTATTCATCTCACTTGTCTGACTCACTGACTAGCAGGGACTGGGAATTTTACTGTGACAAGCATATTCAATGAAAATCAAAGTGTCTTGCCTAACTCAGATGCTCTATAGAGGAAAATTTCTATTATGTCAGTGTTTTATGTTTTCTTTTTCAAGATGGAAGAAAGAAATGTTTACTTTGAAAGCCACTTGATCTGAAACAAAACAGTGTTGTTTCTTGAAACAAAAATGTGACTTTCCATTTTGGGCTGGATCCACTACCACTCAGCTTTCCAGAGCTCTCACAGTACCTCATGGGAACAGTAGTTTGTTCCTTTGTTGAAGTAAATCTACATTTACACACCACAGCATCCCCTTCAATTTAACTGTTAAACACATTGTCTGAGTTACAAGACTACAGTACCTGATGGAATATTAAATTTGAGCCCAAATCTGAGACAAAGCATACAAAAAGCCATATTTCCATTTTCATAAGGTGCTGGTCCCACTCAGGAAGGAACAGTGTAATGTCCAGCCTAAAAGCTTTTGGAAGTTCAAGGTTTTTAGAATTTTCCATTCTAAGGAATATATTTTCTTTTCCCCTCGATCCAGGAAAAAATGAAATGTTGAAATGACAGATTTTCAACTCTTCAGCAGCACTTCAGTTACAATCCAACTTTCATGTCCCTACTGCCATTTGCAATGCTCCTTAACACATTCATCCTTTTGTCCCTTCTGCCCTCCCCAGATCCATTCATTCAGTTCTCCCACATACCTTCCTCATTCTTCCCAGCAGAGCTTCCTGTGGGTTGAAGCAGCCATGGTTAGCAACTATGGCTGCCCTTAGCCTGAGTTAGGGCTCTAAAACAAAAACAGAGTTGCAAATCTTGGTCTCAGCCTGCTGGGACAGAGGGAAGAGCTGTTTACCCCCCACAGATTTGGGAAGAGGACTAGAATGACAGAGCTGGAGTACAAGACAATCTATTAGAGGTATTCCTGTGGCAGGGAAGCAGATGTCCTACGGGCTGAACCTCAGATGGTTGCAGAAACCAGCACAAAAAAAGAGGCAGGAAGGATGAAGTAATTGCTGGTCTTTACAAGCTCTATGTAAAATACCATTCATAATGGTGATGACAGCCACTTTCTGCACACAGGCACAAAGGGCTTTTTCTTCCATGGCACTCTTGACAGTTCAGGCAGGAAGAGAGAAGTGGCTAGTGGAAGTAAATTGTCAGCGATCTGTCACCAAAGAGCAGATTGCTTTTCCCCTCCTGAATTTTCCCTCCTGACTTAAGATTAGTCTCTACTGAAACCTAGGGTTCTGTTCATCACTCGCCAGCACCCACAGAGATGAAATGTCTTTATCTGATCTCTCTAAATAAGTAGTTGAAGCTCAAATATTCTTACCTTAGGAAAAGGTGGAATAGTTGTTGCCAAATACTAAAGAAAAAAACCATGCTGTAAAATAAAGCTCCATAACAAAAAAATCATTAAACCTATTTTTCTACATGCAAGCTGCTGTAGTACAAATTAAGGCCAATGCAATCACAAAGGAATCAAGGCCAATGAAATTATCGTAAATAAATTACTAGTGTAAAACTAGTTCGATTAGTCTATATTTAGCCACATGTAGAATAACAGAAATTAATTAGGAATAAAAGATTCAGTTAAAGATAAAATGCTGTAGAGCACCAGGAGTTTCTGAAAGTAATGGAAAGTCTCATTTGAGGTTTTTTTTTACTTTGTTTTGATAATCACTTTGCTGTTTACCCAGGTCTAATGTCATCTTCTTTGCAGAATACTAAGATCCATGTGGAAGAGAGAAATACCTGCTAATTACTGTCCTCTAAAAGCAAACAAGAGAATGAAACGTCTTGTATAATTGAATTTGAAAAATGCCATGGAAGTTTGTTCTCTTTACAGCAAAAGTTAAACCAAATTATTTTGGTTAGGGCTGAAAGGA
Organism: Ceyx melanurus; assembly: GCA_024611195.1. Taxonomy (NCBI): domain Eukaryota; kingdom Metazoa; phylum Chordata; class Aves; order Coraciiformes; family Alcedinidae; genus Ceyx; species Ceyx melanurus. Next base: position 9,867 of record JANHGL010003690.1, on the reverse strand, counting down.
GTGGGGGAAACCTAAGTTTCCATTTAATTTCCCTGAGCATGTACATTTTGTCTTTAGTTGTCAAAAGGCAGCCTTTCTGTAACGGGCTACAAGAAATAGATTTTAAAAAGCAATGCCTCTGTCACAGAGGCTCTGCCTTTATTCTTCATTTGTGCAATGCCTAGAACACTGAAGCTTTGGCTTCTAAGCCAGATATAAATAAACATGGAAGGAAGTGAAAGAATGAGAGAAATCAAATAGACGGGTAACTTGAAAGAAGAAGAAATAAAATTGTATTTATGCTGTTTAACCCTTACTTGTCTATCTCCTTATGCTGCCTTCAGAAAAACAAAACACTTTCTTGCAAGTCAGTAATACTTGCAATAGCATTCTTTACAGCACTTCAAAGACAGCACCAATGGAACATTAATCACATATATATTCATATAGTAAGCACACTATGTAACATAATAGTTAACAGGTTTGGTTTTTTTTCCTATGGAGCATAACCCACTTATATACAGCACAGCCAGTAAGAGCCCCAAGTTATATAGGTCAACATATTGAAAAGGAATCTTGTCATTTTTTCTCACCAGGTAACATGGTAGTCTTTGATAACAGTTTATGGTCTCCAGAAACCTGAAATGTCTACTTGACCTGTAGGACAAGAATGAGAACAAGGTGCTAGCCCACCTGCAGGAGACTTCCCTGCTGGTGGCCAATGAGCTGCTGCTGACCAAGCCCAGCCCACCAGCCTCTACAAGCACCATGCCTCACTGATTGGACCCTGCAGTTAAATCAGACCCTTGCAGCACAGCACAACTGGGATACACCTTTCTACCAAAAATTGCTGGGTTTATCCCTTTCAACTCAGTAAAAACAACGTCAACAGACAAAAATGTTGGCAATTTTCCTGAACTGGAAGACTCCAAAGGCAGCAATAGCATTCTCTTGAAAGTGATCACCATCCATGGAAACAGGACTTAACAAGATTTCCTAGCTGGCTTCTTTGCAGAGATATTTGCATGGTCATGACAACAAGTGACAATTAAATACAATACTTGGATACGGATTCTGTGCAACCAACCAATCACAATGTGTTGTAATGAAGGAAGGACAAAAGATGTTGCAAATAAACTAACTTCATTTACATTCAACAGAGAAGAATATGAACTGATATGTAAGCCAGAACAGAAGAACAAATAATGTCTATCAAGAGCAGATTTTGTTCTATATGCCATTATATATTGTATTTCCTGGATTAGGACTTTTCAGTTGGAGACAGCATAAAGAATTAACCAGATTTAAAAAAAACCCAAAAAACAACCAAAAAACAAAACATGAAAACAGAGAAACAGAGACAAGAGAATGAAAGATGCATTCAAAAGGGTGTATATGTGAAAGTATGGCAGAAAACCTTTGCCAGACAATTGTAACAATACTGTTAAGAAGAGAAAGAGCTACAGATTACAAATAAATTGGTATTGTGGTTTTACAATGTCATGTCCCCTGGACCAAAAATGCATTCATGACAACATGCAGAAGTGGGGAAAAAAAGAGACAGTAATATCCCTGATTTCACTAGAAGACCAGAAACCTATAGAAAAGAATGGTTAAAATGTCACAGTGGGTCTTTTGTTTTGTTTTGTTTTTCTGCAAAGGAACCTGGCAGAGGAACTTTTGCTGTTGGTACAATTGCTGATGTGATCTGGAAAAAATGACATGAGATTCCAATGGAATTATTCCCAAATCATCCATGTGCAGAGAAAGCATCTGTGTTCTCTTTTCACCAGAGCACAGTGCTAGTGAGCTAGGTGCCAAAGAAAGGAAAAGCTCTAGCATCATCATGCTGCACTGAAGACAACAAGGCTATTTCAGAAGACAGCAAGCCTGATATTAGTTCATATTATAATGAAAACAAATCAAGCATGGACAATTTGGATCACCTAGCCAGGCTTTACACACGTAAGAGGAAAATTTGGTGGTAGCCAGTGATAATATGATTCTGATACACTGTGCTGTGCTGAATGACTACATTTGTCACTTAGTAGTCAGAGTTCCCAGGCTCAAATTCTGCAATGTTTTGTAATAGCTGATTGTTTCTGTGGAAGTAGTCAGCAACTTTGCTAAATAAAGAGATGTTAATCCAGGAGCTTTTCAAGCTACAGCTTGTATTGGATTTCTAGCATTTGGGTTGGAAATACCAACCTGCTTGCAGCTGTTGCACTTGTTGAGCAGCAGATACCAACAAAAAAAAAAATTAACACTCTCACTTGTAACTAAATAGCAAAAAGGGAGAAGTGAAGATGTCCACCAAAGCATCATATTAACAACAACAACAACAAAAAAAGTATGAAATTTATTGCAGAAATATAAAATAGCCTGGATCATGAAAGAGTTCAAAATGCAGTTACATAAACATGGCCACAAAAACTGTTATATAGAGGGAAAAAAAAAAAAAAGACATAAAATGTAGATTTTTTTCATTGATCCCAGATTAAAGCAAAGTGAGTAAGCCAATTATTTTGGCCCTATGGCTAAGGGGAATATAACAAGTGACAATAAGCTGTACAAGAAAAAGAAATAGAACTAATGAAAGAAATTAAGATAGACACATAAGAGATGAGAGAAGATGATGATAAATGAAAGAAAGGGTAAACCAAAATCTTGCACACAGATTTTTATATTAACGAATTTAATGAATGTCCTTGAGCTTTTTGTATTTACCAAGGAAACACTGCTGAACATCTGAGATGAAAGGACTTCCAATTTGAGACTGGAAAGTGTATTATAGCACTAAATAGTCTGAAGGAAAAAGAAGCAGCCAAAGATTCACCAAAATGCATATTGGATCCTTGTTGGAGATGCTAAATGGAGCTTGAAGCTTGATCTGATGACTGCATCGCAACATCCTTAATCCACATTTATTGATGGAAATCTTAAATTCTGACTGGTGGAGGCTCAGTCATGTCTGGCTCTTCTGAAATTCTCAGTGCCAGGCTATGAGCCTCTGATCAGTCAGGGAATGGCATTTTCCCCCACTGAATCACAAAGCCAATGGCCCATCATTGTGTTAGGCACAGGGAGAGGCTAGTGCTGATGGAAAGCAAGTGTGTTTGGATTTAAAAACCTGACAATTCACCTCAAAATAGATACACTGGCCCAAAGGCTCTGGCTAGGTCCAAGTGCCATTGCATTCTGCCTACCACAATTTTCCCTGTGGTTTTAATTGAAAGCTATATTGCTTACTGTCCACCCTAAAAGGCTGACTAATTCTGCCCTGCCTTGCTAGGCAGCTGCTGTATTACAGCCTAGAGGTAAATTATCAAGTGATCACTCTGTACCCCACACTATGTCACTGGGGTAGAGAACATCTTAATGCCTGTAAAGCACCCAGAGATCCTTAAGTGAAAGGCATAAGAACACAAAATACCATCACTGTTATCTATAAAGGCCACTGCAGAGCAATGGAAAATATTCCTTTTCCCTGTCCATCTGGGGTTTTGCACACTGCCTAAGCAGTGCTCCCATCCTCTGCCAGCTCAGAGAGCAAGAGATCAAATCTGTGCCTCTGGCATAATAGTGCAGAGTTCTAATTACAGAACTACCATAAAACATCTGCTGTAATGCATAACTATAATTCCTTGGCATGCACAAATACAGCACCTAGATGCTCAGAGCATAGCACATAAGCAAATCCTAGGAACCAGAGTGTAAGTGGTGCTGAAGTGAGTCTTGATCCAGATGAAGGGAGGCAGAAGAGTATGGAAAGGCACCAAGCCCTCACACAGCCCCTTCATGCAAAGGAGTCACAGCTGCAGGCTCTGCACTCAGAGGAACAGAGGCAAAGCCATTGAAGTTGCCCTCTATCCACTCCCAGAGCAAGGTCAACTACCTAAAAGGAAAGGAGGGCTGCAGTCAAGAGCATACAGGTAGGCACCTCCCTTCTGCATCCAGGGTGACCCAAAATTAATTGTTCATGAAACACCGTGAAGCCTCTCCCCACCATGAGAGGCCTCAGAGAAATTACATCTGAGAAGTAATAACCCCCAAGACACAACCTCTCCAAAGCTTCCTGTGGCCAGACACAGCTGCCCAGTGATTCCTTGCTGTCACTGCATAGCTGTGTGTAAATAGGATGTCTTTGTTCCAAGAAAATTCTGTCACAGACAAACAATATTAAAATAAAGCTTCTGTCCATGCTCATTTGGAAAGGGCTACTTCTCATTTATGCTTTGAATCAGCAGATACTGACTCCAAGGACCAAGAGTACCCATACACTGAATATTATGCTTTATTTTTCTTAAGACTGGAGGAATGATTCTATGATTCCATGATGTAGACAGTGTCCTTCTAATATGGTGCTCTGTCTGAAAGGACTTGGGATACCCTGTCTAAAAACTCATCTGATATCTCAGGCTTACAGACTGGATGATAAACTCCATCAGGATGGAATTTCAAGGAAAGTCATGAGATTCATTCCCTCATTCCCAGCTGATGTGCATGGAGCTGAAAAAGTGGCACAAGAGATGCCTGTACTCTGCATCAGGGTCACACAAATTATCTGCTGGAAATTTTTTGTTAGTGTGAAGCTTCTTGATGCTGCAGCCCTGATGTGACAGAAAATATGGTCTTCAATGCCTGCAGAAAACACATGTTGTAGCTTATTACATCTCTCTTTTCATCAAAGGGGAAACACTTGTAGTAATCATTGCTGTAAGTTTAAAATACAACCACATTTTAAGTACCAACATTAAACTAAACCTATCATATAGACCAAAACCAGACCTTGCTTTGCAGGAAACTAAGGGACAAGATTAAGCCATTAATTCCACAGTAACAATTTACATTCTAATGTCTCTATCCCTGAAGACAATCAGGCCAACATGGAAAAAAAAAATAAAATAAAAAAGGAGAGGGAAAAGAGGAGAGAGGAAAGAGAAGAGGGGAAAACCAAAAAGCCATAAAAGAGCTTTGCAAAAGTTTTGTGAGCAAGCCCTATGGAAATTCAAAGCTGAGCTGTCCTGCTAATATCTTTACAGTAAAGCTGGAAATGTAGACACTTATTTGTGCACAATGTAGGGGAAATGTATAAAACAGACTCTTCAGCCTGAAATGAATACGTGAAGATGAAACTGCTAATCTGAGAAATGTGAGGCTTTTATGCTGGGTTCTTTGGGTTTTTGTCCGCATAGAAGCACCTTCAGAAATATCAATATAAAAATAAAATAAAAATAAGAAGCTTTCACAATACCACCATTCAGTATCAAACAAGAATGGCACATATGTTCTAATCTCTGTGCTGCCTGTATAATATTCATCTTAAGAATCTAACAATAGAAAATTCTACCTACAAGACCTGAGGAGCATAACCACACGTGGACAGGCCTTTAACAGTGCATCCAGAGGGCAGGCACTGTGAAGAACACAGGAAAACTTCAGTAGTTAATTGAAACTGTATCTGCAACTCAAACTGAAAACAAACTTTCTGCAGTTGTTACAGAATGTTTATTCTTTTCATCCACGTCTCTGATAAACTTATTTTCACTTAAGAAATGCTATGTTCTCTTTCTCTTTGTACAGGGCAAAATAATATTCTTAAATAAGACACCTTCATCAAACAAGAAATAAATGTGATTCTTCAATACATTTCTACAATTCAAATCAAGTATATAGAATAAATTAGGCATTATTCTTGTAAGGAAAGAACTATGACATCAATGAAAGGAAGTCGGTAGCAAAAGTAGACTGAAAATAGTAAAATATAAATGCATTTTTGTGCTTTCTTGACAGAGAATTACTAGTGCTTCCTGAACACTTCTCAGTTCTTTCTGCTGACACAAAGGTCTTTCCCTTTCATCTTTTAATATTAGATTTTGGGAGATTCAATTGACCACAATGCTCCATTGCCTGAATCAGTCAGCAACGTAGAATGAAAGAAGTCAAGAGAAAAAAATATTTTAAAAGTTGTTGCTTCCATAAAAGCCAGAGATAAAGAGATTTATTGCTTCTGTCCTCACCACTGACCCAATTCTATTGAACACTGGATATGATGATATGTGTGTGCACAAGAAAAAAGAAAGCAAAACAAAAATTGTATTCAAGTATATATAGAAAATGCATATGGAAATGTTCAGCTGGGACTGTATAGATTCATAGATGTCACTATAGCATTCTTCTCTAAATTTATCAGTGAAATTCAGTATTTTCTTCCAAATGAAAGAATTTATAGAAGAGAAATGAGGATACCATATAAGATGGCTATGTTAGAATGAACATATATATATATTTACAGTATCTTGTAAGATCTCTGCTTGGTAATATGATGTCAAACTATGAGGGCCATGGGCCATGGTTTGCCTGAGGTCTTTGGTATTCTTCCAGACAAGGGATTTATCAAAGTCTGCAGATCCTACATATGCAGTTTGACAGTGAACCCTCTTAGCTTTAGAGTTTTAAGGGAGATCAGGTCATTTCTTAAAGTTACTTTCATTATATTTAAAATTTTCTTTGTAGACTATTGAAAAAACCAACTAAAATGGTAAGTGGTTTAAGTACTAGTCTATCCAGAAAGAAAAAAAAAAAAAGGTACATAGAGAGTAGTTTGGGACAGGATAAAATGTCAGGATTAAGTATTATTCTAAAAAGGAGGATTGAAAAGAACAACAACAACAAAAAAATGTATTTTGTTGTATATCATTCTAAAAAATCTTCAAAAGCACTTCAACAACAAAAACAACAAAATCCATTTGATTGTAACAGAATATTTTGTTCAACCCAAAAGAAACATACTGTGATAAAATAGTTATTGAAAAACTTTGGTTTAAAACTGAAGTATGTGCAGAAGTACTGAAAAGAAAACAATATTCATTCTTCATGGTCACAGTGCTCAATGCAGTAGACTGCACATCTGGTGAGCCTACCAGTGTCAAACAGCTCTCAGGTAAGTATAGTAACTGTCTTAAGCCATATAAGATCACTTCAGGATGGTGCTGACTACAGGAAAAGTTCTTCCTCTGGCATTGAAATACACACATTTGGGGAAAAGGTCCTAAAAATGGTTCAATCCTACAGTAAGAATTTTCATTTCTATTCATTAACTGAGAAGCTCTTCAGCTGGTCATTCCAGAGAGGTCAAAAGGACCATCAGGATCCAGAGGCTGTGCCTGCTCCCTAACAATTCCCACAGTGGTCCTGCACTGAGGACATCTCTATTGGAAAGTTGGCTCAGCTTTTTTGATGTTGCTCTACCTCATTGCATCTTACAGCATATGAAAGTTGGTGGAATGCAAAGGCATGAAAAATCAACAGGACAGCAAAGGTGCTGACAACTGGACTGGGATAAGATAATGTGAAAATTTGTAAAACCAGTGAGTGATATGTGGTGCAACAACTGGCAAAGGCTGACAGAAGAATATGTTTGCTGAAAGGATATACTTGCTGAAACAGTGAGTGACAGGACTGCCAAGGAGAATTGGATGGCTGTGTCACTGACCAAACAACAGGAAGGTTTCATGGCTATAAGATTACACATGACTAATACTGAGACAGGAATGGAATTTGCTCAAGAGGAACAGTGTTAAACTAGCAGGAAATTAGGGAACACAGCAATGGCACACACCTGTTCAAGTTGCAGGCTCAGAAAAATATCAACCAACAATTTATTACTAGTTTATATAAAAGATGAAGCCAAATAATAACCCAGAGGTACTCAGATTCAAATCAATTTGCAATGAGCTTCTAGTCTCAAGAAAATACAGACAAGAAAGAGATGAAGATTAATCTGGCTGCTTTAAGATGTAAAGGTATTAAACAGAAAAGGGAAATCAAGAAATAGCAGTCTACAACTGAAATAGCTTACATCCATCTTTGGTATAAAACAGTATCAGTTCTGCTGATGTCAGCACACACTGACTACAGTGCTCCAGTGACTTACTTCCCTATAAAGGGTCCATCAGTCAGACCCTTCTGTTGGAGGCCTGATGCAAGAAAGCAACAGAGGTTCTGTTTTAACTGCAAAAAATAAGCATATCAAAGACAGTAAGTATATGAAAAACCTGTACTTGTTTGAGACAGAGGAAGCAGAAGAAAAGCTTTAAACTAGGGTCTGTGCTCATGCTAGAGGTGATTTGCTTCATTAACCCCTCAGTGATAGAAATGGTGGGAGATAGCAGAAAAGTTGAAACAGCTCAAGGAAAGATGACAAGAAATCAGAATTAAGATGAAAGGTGACAGGAAAGCTTTCAGAGAAAGGAAAAAAAAAAAACCTAGGGAAGAAGATGTAAATAGGAACTGACAGCAAGAAACTGCTTGGGATCATAAATGAGCCCAGCGGAGAACAGTGTGGCACTCACTGGGCTGAAACTGCTGAATTACGGGATTACGCCCCTAGAACTCAGCACTGCAGCATCATCCTCTTCCAGCTACTCCAGCAGCTCTGGATTTATTATACTGTACAGCTCTGCCTTTCCTAGCCCATCCTTGTAAAAGCATTGAAGTAAATGCTCAATAGAAAATGAACCAGCCCCTCTTCCTTCTTGTCCTTTCACAGAATCACAGAATGTTAGGGGTTGGAAGGGACCTAGAAGATCATCTAGTCCAAACCACCTGCCAGAGCAGGGTCACCTAGACTTAGTCACAGAGGAACAGATCCAGGCAGGTCTTGAGAGTCTCCAGAGAAGGAGACTCCACAATCTCCCTGGGCAGCCCCTTCCAGAGCTCTGTCACCCTCACTGTGAGAAAGATTTTTCTTGTGCTCCAACTTACCCCCATTGCCTCTTGTCCTGTCTTTGGATGACATTGAGAAGAGTCTGGCTCCATCCTCCCTACACTCACCTTTAACAAATTTATAGACATTGATGAGGTCCCTCTTCAGTCTCCTCTTCTCCAGGCTAAAGAGCCCCAGCTCTCTCAGTCTTTCTTCATAAGGGAGATGCTCCACTCCCTTAATCAACTTGGTAGCCCTGCACTGGACTCTCTCCAGTAAATCTCTGTCATTTCTGAATTGGAGTGCCCAAAACTGGACACAATATTCCAGTTTCTTATTAAATTAATGAGAAAATGTAAATGTTCTTTTCTCCCTCTCAAGCTTTCTCCATCAATTGTTGACATGTCAGAAGCTAACAGCAAGAAGATTTAATTCAGAGCTTTGTGCTCTTTATTCAGAAGCCAGCAGCCTTCACAGGTGCTAGCAGGAACTATACTACACACTGCAGCACTTTTACTGTCAACTAATGTTGTGACCCATGGCCATAAAACACAATGGAAGAACTTCAGCATCTCGTTGCCTTTCATTTTATGAAACCACTTCTTTCTAAGATTTACTAGTATTGTATGCTAAGTTCATGTGAGGGCAAATGTTTCCTAGGATAATTCTGTATAACTTCAACATGGAAACTCTGGAAACACAAATTGAAAATTCACAGGGCTGCAGATGGAGCTTGCTCCACATTATTCAAGAAAAACCTGACTAAGCCCTTCTCTTTTTCAAGGTGGTAGGAAGAAAGGGAGTGTAGCTTACTCAGCCTTCAGTTCATTTCTTTGTTTCAGATGTTTTTTTATGGAGTGTAATTTTTAAAATACTGAAACTCCTTAAATACATAAAGTAGTGGGGTTTTAGGTCCAGGTATTGAACAGAAAAGATGCAAGACAAAGACTCCTCTCACCTTCCCTTTACCTTGTTTCTCTCTGCATTTCATAGAATCACAGAATGGTTAGGGCTGGAAGGGACCTCCAAAGGTCATCTAATGCAGCCCCCCTGCAGTGAGCAGGGACACCCTCAACTAGACCAGGCTGCTCAGAGCCTTGGCCAAACCTCACCTGCAATAGCTCCAGGGATGGGGCCTCAACCACCTCCCTGGGGAGCCTGTGCCACTGATCCACCACCCT